>JAUCMX010000049.1:0-48152 GCA_033459395.1 Hemibagrus guttatus | reverse complement strand
TGAGGTCAGGACTTTGACTAGGCCACTCCAAAGTCTTCATTTTGTTTTTCTTCAGCCATTCAGAGGTGGACATGTGTGACAAACATGCAGAAAAATAAGAAATCAGGCCAACACTTTCACACCACTGTACGTTACTTAGTCTGATGGATAAATTGTTATAGATAATTATCACTCTGTTATCTATGAAGCATTTAGATACCTGGATGCCTCTACCACTGCAGCTAATGCTACTGAAGAGACATTGTTAAAACATTCATCTAATCTCAGCTTTTGTGTACAAATTGTTGGCAGATTTGGAATTGCTGCATAGACAGCCACTGAATTCTGCATCCCATAAATAAGTGCTTGATGTAGGAACTGGTAGCTCAGTGGTTAAGTTGTTGGCTTAATTATTATTATTATTATTATTATTATTATTATTATTATTATTATTATTATTATTATTATTATTATTTTCTGGTAGCTTTAATTATTATTTATAAATGTAATACATGAAGTTTATTCAGAGACTCCAATCCGTGTCTCAGACAATCCCACGTGGGTCGCGAGCCGCGGCAATCTCTGCAGCTCTGACGTCACCTGCGTGTGCGCGTTCACGTCTCCGAAACGTTGATATGTGTTTAAAACTGTCTCCATGGTGATAATGCGTTCCATCGAATCTTCTTCTTCTTTCGGCTTTTCCCTTCAGGGGTCGCCACAGCGAATCATCTCTCTCCACCTATCCCTATCTTCTGCATCCTCAACCCTTGCACCCACTAGCTTCATATCCTCATTTATTACATCCATATACCTCCTCTTTGGCCTTCCTCTTTGCCTCCTGCCTGGCAGCCCCATGTCCAACATTCTCCTACCAATATACTCACTGTCCCTCCTCTGAACATGTCCAAACCATCTTAATCTGGCCTCCCTAACTTTGTCCCCCAAACGTCCAACATGAGCTGTCCCTCTGATGTACTCATTCCTAATCCTGTCCAATCTTGTCACTCCCAAAGAGAACCTCAACATCTTCAGCTCTGCTACCTCGAGCTCTGACTCCTGTCTCTTCCTCAGGGACACTGTCTCTAAACCATACAGCATGGCCGGTCTCACCACTGTCCTGTACACCTTCCCCTTGATTCTCGCTGATATTTTCTGATCACACAGAACTCCCGACACCTTTCTCCACCCATTCCAACCTGCCTGCACTCGCTTCTTTACCTCTTTCCCACACTCTCCATTACTCTGGACTGTTGACCCCAAGTACTTAAACTCCTGTACCTTCTTCACCTCTTCACCCTGTAACCTTACTGTTCCACTTCCCTCCCTTTCATTCACACACATGTACTCAGTCTTACTACGACTGACCTTCATTCCTCTTCTCTCCAGCGCAAACCTCCACCTCTCCAGGTTTTCCTCCACCTGCTCCCTGCTCTCACTACAGATCACAATGTCATCTGCAAACATCATTGTCCAAGGAGACTCCTGTCTGACCTCCTCTGACAACTGGTCCATCACTATAGCAAACAGGAAGGGGCTCAGAGCCGATCCCTGATGCAGTCCCACCTCCACATTGAACTCCTCTGTCTGACCTACAGCACACCTCACCACTGTCCTGCTCCTCTCATACATGTCCTGCACCACTCTGACATACTTCTCCGCTACTCCTGACTTCCTCATACAGTACCACAGCTCTTCTCTTGGTACCCTGTCATATGCTTTCTCCAAGTCTACAAACACACAGTGCAACTCCTTCTGACCATCCCTATACTTCTCCATCAAAATCCTCAGAGCAAAAATTGCATCCGTTGTGCTCTTTCTGGGCATGAAGCCATACTGCTGCTCACAAATGTCCACTACCTTCCTTAACCTAGCTTCCACTACTCTTTCCCATACCTTCATTGTATGGCTCATCAACTTTATCCCCCTATAGTTACTGCAACTCTGCACGTCACCCTTATTCTTAAAGATCGGCACTAACACACTTCTTCTCCATTCCTCAGGCATCCTCTCACTCTCTAAAACCCTGTTGAACAAATTAGCTAAAAATTCCACAGCTGCCTCTCCCAGACACTTCCAGACCTCCACCGGAATGTCATCAGGACCAACTGCCTTCCCACTTTTCATCCTCTTCAAAGCCTTCCTGACTTCATCCTTTCTAATTTTATCTACTTTCTGTTCCACAGAGTTCACCCCTTCTACTCTTTTTTCCCTCTCATTTTCCTCATTCATCAGCTCCTCAAAGTATTCCTTCCATCTCCTCTGTACACTCTCCTCACTTGTGAGCACCCTTCCATCTCTATCCTTAATAACTTTAACTTGCTGCACATCCTTCCCATCTCGATCCCTCTGCCTAGCTAACCTGTACAAGTCCTTCTCTCCTTCTCTAGTGTCTAACCTAGTGTACAACTCTTCATATGCCTTCTGCTTGGCCTTAGACACCTCCCTCTTCACTCTGCGCTGTAACTCCTTGTATTCCTGTCTATTCTCTTCAGTCCGGTCCATGTCCCACTTCTTCTTGGCTAACCTCTTCCTCTGGATACTATCCTGAACTTCCTCATTCCACCACCAAGTCTCCTTATCTTCTTTCCTCCTTCCAGATGACACACCCAGCACCTTTCTCCCTGTCTCCCTGATCACTTCTGCTGTAGTTTCCCAGTCATCTGGCAGCACTACCTGACCACCCAGAGCCTGCCTCAACTTCTGTCTAAATTCCTCACAACATTCCTCCTTTTTCAGCTTCCACCACTTGGTTTTCTTCTCTATCTTTGACCTCTTCGTCTTACAGACCATCAAAGTCATCCTACACACCACCATCCTATGCTGTCTGGCTACACTCTCTCCCACTACCACTTTACAGTCACTAATCTCTTTCAGATTGCCTCTTCTACATAGGATGTAGTCTACCTGTGTTCTCCTACCTCCACTCTTGTAAGTCACTCTATGCTCCTCCCTCTTCTGAAAATAAGTGTTGACCACACCCATGTCCATCCTCTTAGCAAAGTCCACTACCATCTGTCCATCAAGGTTCCTTTCCTTAACTCCAAACTTGCCCATCACCTCCTCATCACCTGTGTTCCCCTCGCCAACATGTCCATTAAAATCCGCTCCTATCACCACTCTCTCACCCGTGGGAATACTCTCCATCACCTCATCTAATTCACTCCAGAATCTCTCTTTCTCCTCTAACTCACAACCTACCTGTGGGGCATAACCACTAACAACATTCAACATCACCCCTTCAATCTCTAACTTCAGACTCATCACCCTGTCTGACACTCTCTTCACCTCCAGAACATTCCTCACAAACTCCTCCTTCAGGACCACACCTACCCCATTTCTCTTACTATCCACACCATAATAAAACAGCTTGAATCCTGCTCCTATACTACGAGCCTTGCTACCCTTCCACCTGGTCTCCTGTACACACAGTATATCCACCTTCCTTCTCTCCATCACATCAGCCAGCTCTCTACCTTTCCCTGTCATAGTACCAACATTCAGAGTTCCTATTCTCAGTCCTACACTCTTACCTTTCCTCTTCTCTCTCTGTCTGCGCACTCTCCTCCCTCCTCTACTTCTTCGACCAACAGTAGCCCAATTTCCACCGGCGCCCTGTAGGTCAACGGCGCCGATGGCGGTCGTTGTTAACCCGGGCCTCGACCGATCCGGTATGAAATTCGTACTGACGATTCGCATGGTTAAATTTGGCAATGTTTTACGCCGGATGCCCTTCCTGACGCAACCCTCTCTATTTATCCGGGCTTGGGACCGGCACAGAAGTCACTGGACTGTGACCCCCATGGCTAGATTAATGCGTTCCATCGAATACTTTTAAATTAATACACAGCGTTCGGATTTCTACTTGGATACGGATCAACATCAACTCATCTCTACAACATCTCATCTCTACAACATCTCATCTCTACAACATCTCATCTCTACAAACAGCGACAACCGACGAGGAACTTCAGACAGCGATGGCTTTCCGCGGATTTCTGCAGGAACTGAAGAGCTGGACTCTGGGAGAGATCGCCTGTGCTGCGGGTCTGGTCGCTTTCACAGCCGGTGCGGGTTACTGCGTTTACCGCAGCCTGTGGGGAGAAAGAGCTCCTCCTGAACACACACAGCCTCCTCACGGTAGGAGGATCTTTATCCTTTAATGTCGCACTGTTTCTACAATAAATCATGTTAAAGTTACAGTGTTACAGTCTAATGTTATGTATCACACAAGCGACCTCATGTTGGTGCGAATTAGCCTAATGCTAGTTACCGTGCTAGCGAACTTGGCTACTGGTTTAAACTACACAATAAAATCATTAAGCCTGATTTAAGAATTTATTTTATTTCTACAATGAAATATTTACCCCATTAGAAGGCCATTTTTAACAATCCTGGCTACTGGTTTTTAATAAAATAAATCGCGCTTAGCTTTGTGATTTAGCAGCTAGCGCACTAACGGACTTTAGCCAATTTTTACCGATTTCAATGACAGTGTAATAGTTGGACTAATCATATCTACCGAGAGAACTTGTATATTTCTAACAATTTATTGGTTATATTAATGTGAATATGATATTTCTCCTAATAATAGTTAACATGCTAGCGAACATGGCTGCTGGTTTAATTACACACTAAAATCCTGAACCGAGTTGATGAGCTTGGGTAACGAGAATTTAGTTTATTTCCACAATATAATATTTAACCATTTAAAAGGTGACTTTTCACAACCCTGAGTACTGGTTTTACACTAAATCATGATTAGACTAGTGATTAGTCAGGTCTAAAGGACTTAGTTACAGATGTGTGTTAAACGAGCTACTAATGCTACAATTAGTCTGTTTTTTTACTGTCTCTCTCTCTCTCTCTCTCTCTCTCTCTCTCTCTCTCTCTCTCTCTCACCTAATAAACTTGGCCATTTTAATGTTTTACATTTAACAGGAAATAATAGTTGTAATTAAACTTACATAAAACTAATTTATTGCAGAGCCTGTGGATTTGCTGGGAGAATCATCAGATACTCCCACAGTCCTCCAGGTATGTGTCAGTAAAATATTTTAACTACATTTGAAACCTGTAGGCTGCTTTTCTCTAAGTGTGTGTGTGTGTGTGTGTGTGTGTGTGTGTGTGTGTGTGTGTTAAGGTTGTTGAGCCAATCCTGCCGCTGCTGCCCACCGAAACTCACCCTACATCTTCAGCTGTTGTTCTGGTAACCAAATCTGTCATTATTTACTAAATCTGATCGCTGGATTTTACAAGTGACAGAATGTTTGAAAGTGTTAGTGTGAAACTGCTATGATAAAAAGCACATATGATCTTCATGCTCTACTTTTCACAGCCCCTCAGTGCTGGTGAGCTGAACAGCACCTGCTGTAATGTTGAGTACAACACTGCAGATTTCTCCCTCTCCCAGTCTGAGGTACTCTACAGTGCTGTAGCTGAGATACAAACACACACACATACTTCTTTACAAGTTGTAATGTTTAGTTTTGTTTATTTCTAGCCAGTGGACATTAGGAGAGACATCCTCAGGATGGTAAGGGGACCAGAGAGTCGGCTCTGCTGGCTTGAAACCGCAGAGACACACCGCTTGACTCTCGAGGTAATCACAGAATTTACTACTCTCATGATTTGACTTTAGTGATTATTAAAAGAGAACTTAAATGAAATGCAATTGTAGATCTTGAGTTTCATCTAATTGTCATTTGCAGGGTTTCCCTTACCAGAACAACTATGAGGACAGTTTCCCTGGCATTCAGGTAAGGGGTTATTCATTGTGTCATCACAAGATTGTGTTAATTGCAGTTACTAATTGTGTTTGTGTGTTTTAAGGTCATTGAGCCAAACCCTCAGCTGCTGCCAAATGAACATCACCAGGAATCTTCACCTATCCTTCTGGTAACCAAACCTTTCATTTATTTACTAAAGCTGATCACTGGATTTCACAGGGTTGTTTTTATTGTAAGGAAAGTGAGAGAATGTTACATGTGTTATTCTAAAACTGCTGTGATAGGAAGCAGTTATGTTCATCATGCTCTTCATTTCACAGACGCTCGATGCTGGTGAGCTGATCAGCGCCTTCCGAAATATCCAGTTCCTCTCTGCATGCACCTTTACCTTCCTGTCTGGGGTATTCTACAGTGCTACAGCTGAGATACAAGCACACACATCCTTCTTTACAAGTTCTAATGTTTAGTTTCGTTTCTCTATTTCTAGTCAGTGGACGTTAAGGGATACTTCCTCGGGATGATAAGGGGTCCTGAGAGTCGTTTTTGCTGGTTTAAAACCACCAAGACGCACAACTTCAACCACCTGGTAATCACAATCTTTGTTACTCTGATGAAGAGAATTGATATTAATGATTATTAGATGAACGCTTTTGTGAAGTAGATCTTGAGTTTCAGCTAATTGTCATTTGCAGGGATTCCCTTATCAGTCCACCATCGAGGACTGTTTCACTGCCATACAGGTGAGGGATTATTGGTTGTGGCATCACAAAACTTTTGTTAGTTGCAGTGACTAATTGTGTTCACTTCAAATTGTTCTCTTAAGGGTGAATATGGGAAGGTTACAGAGCTCATCTCCTGTAAACTCGTGGAAACGTCCATCTTCGAGCCACATGAGGATTATGTGGTAAATTTATTGCAATGTCATGAAGTGTGTATTGTAGATAGTAACTCTTGGGATTTTGTACACATATAGGTTTGCAGTGTTCATTGATTTTTATTTTTTTAATTTAACAGCAAACCTTAAAAAAGGTGTTCTGCACGTGTCTACATGTGGCTAGAGATGGTCGGGTGAACATCTCCACCTGGGAGCAGGAGCAGGTTCACTCTCCCAACAGTGATTCAGAGGAACAGTACGACTCTGAGGTAATTCTGTGTTTCAGACCTGATGTGTATCTACATATGCTGCTATTCCCCTGAGTGGGAGGCTGTAACATTTACTGTGTGAGTTTTAATGATTTATTGCTGATGTGTCTTGCAGGAGAGTGACGAGAGCCTTAGCCAAGAGGAGTTGGAGGTGCCCTTTATTAGGTACGAGTCTCTTCACAGTTTAATGGTATAAAGATGTAATGTATGTTTAATACACTAAGCATGTAAATCTTTTGTTTCTTAGCGGCTATCTTACAGACAGAGGGGTAACTGATATCGGCCTGAAGCTGCATGCTCTCCGTGAGGCGTTCGCTGTGAGTAAAACCTTTATTTATCTGCTGTTTTTGTGCAGGGGAAGTCCACTCTGCTCTAATTTATATTGTGTGCTGTCTTATATTCAGACTCATCTTGCCTGCATCGACAATCAGAACTTCTTGTTCGTTATGGGAAAGAAGATTGTGATGCACCTGGCAGCAGTTAACAACCAGGTGACTTCAGAATGATGATGGACTGTTTCCTTGTGCAAAAGACTTTGTTACTGTGCTTGAAAATAATGTAGTTGTTAAAAAAATATGGTAATGAGTAATTAAGGAATAATAATTAAAATAAGAAGTATCAGTAGCTAATTTTTTGCTTTATAACAATCACAGCCTGCTAAAAATAAGGACAGTCTTAGGATAAATATTAAAATAAAATGTACATAATGAAGAGGGCTCTGGGATATGCAGTAGTTGGAAATTTGGCTCATGTCGAACGTCATCTTTGTATCTTTAGTCAAGTACTGGACATGCTTAGGCTTACATACTTTTTGTTTTTAGGGTTTAAAATGAGTAGTCACGTTGAAAACTATAGCCAAAGTGAGTTACAGAGATTTTTTTCGTTTGTTTTAACAGGATGCAGTTCGTGTAAAGCTGGCCTACGAGGATCTGATTTGGTTCCTGAAGACTCCTTCTTATCAGGACTCCATTGCAGCAGAGCTCTCCGAGGCCTATGTAAGCTTATAAATGCTTGTGTAACATGACTAATGTTTAAAAGTAAAATATTTTGATGTGATAGAAAACAGGACTCCATTATGCAAAGCCAATTTCTTTTTGTAACTTTTCTCTTCTGTGCAGGTCTACCACTACAACTTCGTGGACGTCTTTTACGAGCTGTTTCTATTCAGTTACATCACAAACGGCTCAATACCCGACACAGTAAGAGTCTTATCAGGAGATTTAAAAGCGATGCTTGAATGTAGTTTCAGAACATGGTTTATTTTATCTCATTTTGCTTTCCATATTCTTAACCCTGATATGACATGATATTAATGGAGCTTGTCATCTTTCTTTCCTGAAGTTTGAGGGAGGACTCTTGGAGCGCCTTTTTGCGCTCATCAGCATGTGGAATGTAGACGTGTGGGAGCCTGCAGCAAAGATCTACTTCACAGTGCTTATTGTGAGTGTCTGATATCTTCTGATGCTGCGATACACAAATTCTCAGTATTGTATCCTGAACTCAGTGACACTATGTTGGATTGTGATAGTGATGATGTAATTTTGTCTCTAGGATCAGCTCACAGATCTTGCTGAAGTGCTGTTTACTCAGCCCCCGGAGTTCTACTACGACCCAGCAGCCTTAGCCAGAACACTTAGGCCTCTCCTCAGACAGCATGTCCAGAAGATTATGGACATTTTGGAGAAGCTCTGAGCAATGTCCTTCCCTCTACCCAATTCCTCTTTTCTTCCTCTGTTCCATTTCTTTTCCCTCACTTCTTTTCTGTACATTGCTCAAGCTCTCCACACGTAAGTAGAAATTAATTTTATTCTTATTTTTGATTAACTTAATATTAAAGTATACTCTTTTCTTCCCTACAGGTCTGTACAGTGAACCCAGGACCCATCATCCCTCATAGAGCATCCCTTATTAATATATCTCTCCATCATTGTCTGTATAGATAAATGCAAATATTAAGTAGTATAAATAGCAGCTGCAAATAGTATTGTAAATAAAATTATAGTTGTATAGTGTTTATATAGTTTACTTTAATAAACGTTTACATTTGCTCCTATTACCGTCTCATGAATGTTTTTATTCATCAGTATGTCTATATAATTTTCCTTTAAAAAGCAACACAACACAAAATGACATTTTCACTCATATACAAATCCTTTTTAAAGAACTTTAGAAACTTTGTAAGGTTTACTAAAATGTGAAAAATGACAAATAACATCAACCAAATTTCAGATATTTATAGTCTTGGAAAGTTTGTTTCCAAAATGTAGAAAAATCTGTAACGTTTGGGGAATTGCACATTTACGTTTAAGCACCCAGAGCACAGTTGTACAAAAGGTCTGAAATCTTTAGATAAAAGAGGACCAAAAAATGTGGATTTACAGTTTACACCAAATCACTAAGCATGGTTAACAGGACACGACGTAAGCATAGACAACCAGGACATGGCAGCGCCTGGACATTAGACAGACGGGCAAAACAACAACCGAACAAACATCCTGACGAACAAACATTCAATGACGCTGACAGGTACACAAGGGCTCATATATATAGGTCATGGTGAATATATAAAGTACACAAATACAGACAACAAAAGCAGGCTACGACGATTCGCCTGCCAGCACCCCCTCCAGTGGTCTGACAGGGAACTGTCCCAGTGGTTCCTGACAATTATAGAGTTCACTGTGCTTTAATCTAACATTCTGGATTATGGCATGAGATATACCAGACTGGCCACTTTTTTTGACAAAATATAAAAATGTACATGGCACAGGATGGTTTTGTTGGTGCAATTAGTGCCAGATATGAAGAGTTAAACAGCATTAAAACAAGATGCAATGGTACGTGAACCTGAATGACCTTATATCAGCTTTCATCCTCTGGAAAAAAATCATATCAGTCTCTAAATATCTGTTCACTCTTCCAGTAATCAATTCTGCCTTTTGTAACACCTCAGCTTATGGACAGACTGAGGTGTACAGACAGGTTGAGACTGAGATGCACAGACAGATACCATAAGCACAGACACAGCTCTTATTTTATATGCCACCATTTGCTCTTAAAAGACTTGTCTCATTTCTTTTAAAATGGATTTGAGTGTGCTTGCTGTTTTTATTTTTTTGCCATACACATGAAATGACATGGTATATTACCTTTGTGAAATATTACCTTTGTGTGCTATTTAAATAAGACTGCAATTTAAGCTTGACTGTGTAATCTGCATAGTAAAATGCAGTAAGCTATAACTTCTTTGCAAATTATTTGATTTTTAAGTTGATCAATGGAGATTTTCGTTACTTAGTCTGATAGATAAATCGTTATAGATAATTATCACTCTGTTATCTATGAAGCATTTAGATACCTGGATGCCTCTACCAATGCAGCTAATGCTACTGAAGAGACGTTGTTAAAAACATTCATCTAATTTCAGCTTTTGTGTACAACCTCATTTGCAGATTTTGAGTTGCTGCATAGACAGCCACTGAATTCTGCATCCCATAAATAAGTGCTTGTTGTAGGAACTGGTTGCTCAGTGGTTAAGGTACTGGCTCAACGGTTTGATCATTGTGAAGTCAGATTCCAGGATCATCAAGCTGCTGCTGCTGGACCCTTGTGCAAAGCCCTTTACCCCTTAATTGCTCAGCTGTGTAAATGTGAGTTGCTCTGGATAAGAGTTTCTGCCAAATCTTGTAAATGTACACTGCTAAAAATATCCAGCCTGATCTACTTAAAAAATTAAGGTAACATTTTGCATCAGATTATTATGTAGTTCAAGCAAGACAAGTCGTTGTATTTATCGCTTAATTTTCTCTATATAAGAAATACTTGTTGCTAGTAAAGTCTACTTAATTTTCTTAGTAAAGTCTAATTGAAATGTACCTAATTTTTTCAAGTTTTCATATTACTTAACTTTGAGTGGACCCTACTTTGTTTTTCTGAATGCACTAGTCTCATTTTGAAGTCACATTTACTCACATGTTCTGGTTAGGAACTAGGCATTTCTTATACATTATAGTTAAAATATCAATTGTGTAATTATCAATTTTGAAATGTAACTTCACCCAGCACAAGAATTAAAGTAAGGACATTTTTATTATGAATAATCAGTGCTTTCAAAATGCACATGGTTCTGAATTTACACAACATGAAATAAACTAAATACCAGAATTTAAAATAAATAAATAAATGAATGAATACAATAAAAACACGGGGTAGTGCGACATGCATTGGAGAAACCTGAGAAAATGCAGGTTAAAATAAATAATTGCAAAACCTCTAAGAGGGAGCTTCCTGTAATTATCTTCATTGTATCTGTATGGCTTTCAGGCTTGCAAGTTGACCTTGAGATTCTTTTTCATTTTAGCACAGGGTTCTCAATCCTGGTCATCAAGGACCTCTGCCCACTACAGATTACATGAACCAGGAGTCTTCAGTGAATCAGAAGCATGAAGATACCATCTCCGATGAGGGTGAATGAGGCAAGTCGGGAAAGACAACGTGAATTGGTATCTTTCAGCTTCTGATTCACTGAACACACCTGATCCTGGTAGTCAGCAGCAGGTAGGGCATTGATAGTTGGAAATCAAAAAGGGCATTGTTCCTTGAGGACCAGGATTGAGAACTCCCTGTCTCAGCACCTGGACCTTAATTTATCGCTAATACCAACATTATAAATCAAACTAGAGTAGCACCTTAGAAAGTGCAGTATAAAACCAACAACTGTAAAACTACCAAGAGGCATCTATATAGCTTTTAGACATGCAAGATCACCTTGAGATCACATACCTTGGAGGACATTTCCGGTCCACATCCTAATGCTGGCAGTTGGACCTTACTTCTCATTGCACAACAAAATATTGCAAATACCAACATTACACATAAAAACATCTTGAAGCAGTGCACTGGGAGTGCAGTTTAAAACCAACTGTAAAACGTCGAAGAGGGAGCGCAATCAAACCCTCTGCCTTCAATGTCATCTACATGGCTTTTAGGCATGGAAGGTGACTTTTAGATTATGTACCTTAGAGGACATTTTTTTGGTTTAATCTTCAAGCTCCAGGAACATCTGCTGAAAAACCTCAAATGTATATTTCAGTTTCTTAGAGCAGCTCAGTTCCAGGGAATAGATAAGGCCCATGAGGTACGCACAAGCATGTGCCACATCAGGAATACCAAAGAGCACCTCTGTTCCCTTGATGGCTATTCCAGATTGTGTTGAAATTTTTCTGAAAAATGTACACATTTTCATAAATCTAATTCCAATCTACTTTAATCATTAAATCACATCTAATCTACTTTAATCATTACATCAAAAGTTAATGTTTAATCCATAAATTTACTCTGTTAAGCTAAATCAAAGACTATTTTAATCCATAATCCAGAGTTAATTTTAATCTTTACTTATTTTGATTTACACATATCAATCTCACTTATCTTAATCTGTGCTTAAGCAATATAATTATCAGTTATCAGCTATGGCAAAAGTTAACCATATAACGAGAAGTAGCTTAAAGTAGTATATATGAAGACCATGTCTAATGTCCATGTTTCCAGCAAATTCGAGAAAGGAAAGCAGATCAGAAAGGTCGGTCTGCCCTCACTAAATAGATAGGGAGCTAGGAGCAGAGTGTGCAGGAGCCTTGGGCATAGGAGAGGAGAAAGCCATAGCAGCCCGAAGATATGACAACAATGAGATATGAGACACATAATAGTGCAGAACAATGTAAAAATTAGAAGTAAAATTCATATACACTATACAAACATTATGCAGAAGCACGGTATAGGCGGACATCACAGACTGATGAGAAGCTGAAGAGATATGATGCTTATGTAGCTAACTGTGTATAAAAGAAGAACCATTCTAGTGGTGGGTAATTACTAAGACAAGCAAGGAAAACACCAAAATACCCTATTTACTGTTACGGCCGGCGGTGTCCGGCTGGATAGTAACAGACCCAACGCGAAGCTTCCGTGAAACATAAAGGGGTTTATTAACATAAAAACACGAGACATGAACATAACAGAAACCGCGACACCACACTGGCCTACATACAAACGAAGACTAGCAACTAAAACAGACAAAGACAGGACTATAAATAGGAAACATAATCAGGGAACAATCATGATACATTGGGGACAGGTGCACAGGGGAAGGAACACACATTAGGCTAGGGCGGGGCTAAAACACGCACATGGCCAAAACATAAACATAAACAGACATGACATTACAACCCCTACTGAGGGCCCCCTAGTGGTCACCCTCAGCCCTGCTACCCGTAACAATTTACTGTATAAATATAGTGATTGGCAGTCAAGCACAAATGTGTTGAAACTAGGACTGGATACTAGGATACGTGATAGTGCATGAAGTACAGGATGGGATTAAACTAACAGAAAAATAGGATAGTGTGAATGAGAGAGCCATAGCATCGATAAGAAGAGCAAATAAGTTTAAACAACTAAGCAATAAGTAAAACTAAGTAAGTAAGTAAATAAGGATAGCATCCTCCCTTAAGAGTTGGGGGAAATAATTCAATGTCAGGTAACCACAATGATCCTCACAATACAAGTACACAAGTGCATGGGATATAATAATAATAAATAAATTCCTGGTACTATTAGTAATAAATAATATTAATAAATGATAATAACACTTGTAATAATAAGGCAGAGCTCACTTGAACAAATATGATAAACAGCACTGTGTCTTAAAGGTCAGGGATTGGTATCCACAGAGTCATCAGTTAAAATAAAAAGATAGACAGACTAAAGGACGGAGGGGTTGTTTTTATAGGATATATTAATTCTCAGAAAAGGTTCCTAACGAGTTAAAACAATCATTAGACAAATAAGCGATAGGAGGGCTAAGGTTGCCAGGATAAAGGATTTAAGAAACTGCTCCACCAAACATTTTGGAATTAGGAAACACATTACCCGGTGTGGCATTGTTGTTTTGGACAACAATGGCACAGACAACTAAGCTAATAGAGGCTGCAGACGGACAGACATTCCTTATGAGTAGAGGGAATTTATTGTTGGTTTTAGGGCCTGTATGGGGATTGTTGAAAATTTTATTTCTTTAGAATATGGCCAAAGTTATCCTTTAATGACTTTAATTAGATGAGTTTCTGTATTTTCCCTCTTGTAAAACGACCCCAAATGTGTACACACCATGTTTGTGTGAGACTAATTCTTAATGACAGTAAATTGATGAATCAGAAACATTTGAAAAATGTATAAATATACTGTATTTAAGTACCTAGTGTGGAAAATATTTTTATCTAACGACGAAACAATCTATCTGACTCTAGCTCACTGATACTTTACCACTATCGGACTCCAATTCCACACTGACCTGACAGCTCAGTTGAGTGTGACTCAAACTAAAGAAGACACCAAATACTTCAGACTGGATGATCGCAGAGATGAGGTTTGTTGTAGTCAGCACTGAGTACAAATTACAAGGTGCTCACATGGAACATCTCATCAACCCCACGAAACTCAGCTTCCAAGCTCAGTGTTTATATCCATGTTTCTTATCACACATGATGACATCAGTGCATGGTGCATGGTGCAACACGAACAACCTGGAGCTCAACTCCCTAAAGACAGTGGAGATGATAGTGGACTTCAGGAAGGACCCAGCCCCCCGCCCCCCTGTCATCCTCTGTGACTCTCCGGTGTCATCTGCTGAGTCCTTCTGTTTCCTAGGCACCACCATCACCAAGGAGCTCAAGTGGGAGCAGAACATCAGGTCTCTCACCAAGAAGGCTCAGCAGAGGATGTATTTCCTGCGGCAGCTGAAGAAGTTTCTCCTCCCTGTGAAGATGCTAGTTAACTTCTACACTGCCATCATTGAATCTATCCTCACATCCTCCATCACAGTCTGGCTTGCTGCAGCTACAGCCAGGGACAAGGCCAAACTGCAGCGTGTCATCCACTCAGCTGAGAAGGTGATTGGCTGCAGTCTCCCATCTCTCCAAGAGCTGTACGTCTCCAGGTCTCGGAGACGTGCAGCCAAGATCGCAGCCGACCTTTTTAGAATATGGCCAAAGTTATCCTTTAATGACTTTAATTAGATGAGTTTCTGTATTTTCCCTCTTGTAAAATGACCCCAAATGTGTACACACCATGTTTGTGTGAGACTAATTCTTAATGACAGTAAATTGATGAATCAGAAACATTTGAAAATGTATAAATATACTGTATTTAAGTACCTAGTGTGGAAAATATTTTTATCTAACGACGGAACAATCTATCTGACTCTAGCTCACTGATACTTTACCACTATCGGACTCCAATTCCACACTGACCTGACAGCTCAGTTGAGTGAGACTCAAACTAAAGAAGACACCAAATACTTCAGACTGGATGATCGCAGAGATGAGGTTTGTTGTAGTCAGCACTGAGTACAAATTACAAGGTGCTCACATGGAACATCTCATCAACCCCACGAAACTCAGCTTCCAAGCTCAGTGTTTATATCCATGTTTCTTATCACACATGATGACATCAGTGCATGGTGCATGGTGCAACACGAACAACCTGGAGCTCAACTCCCTAAAGACAGTGGAGATGATAGTGGACTTCAGGAAGGACCCAGCCCCCCGCCCCCCTGTCATCCTCTGTGACTCTCCGGTGTCATCTGCTGAGTCCTTCTGTTTCCTAGGCACCACCATCACCAAGGAGCTCAAGTGGGAGCAGAACATCAGGTCTCTCACCAAGAAGGCTCAGCAGAGGATGTATTTCCTGCGGCAGCTGAAGAAGTTTCTCCTCCCTGTGAAGATGCTAGTTAACTTCTACACTGCCATCATTGAATCTATCCTCACATCCTCCATCACAGTCTGGCTTGCTGCAGCTACAGCCAGGGACAAGGCCAAACTGCAGCGTGTCATCCACTCAGCTGAGAAGGTGATTGGCTGCAGTCTCCCATCTCTCCAAGAGCTGTACGTCTCCAGGTCTCGGAGACGTGCAGCCAAGATCGCAGCCGACCTTTTTAGAATATGGCCAAAGTTATCCTTTAATGACTTTAATTAGATGAGTTTCTGTATTTTCCCTCTTGTAAAATGACCCCAAATGTGTACACACCATGTTTGTGTGAGACTAATTCTTAATGACAGTAAATTGATGAATCAGAAACATTTGAAAATGTATAAATATACTGTATTTAAGTACCTAGTGTGGAAAATATTTTTATCTAACGACGGAACAATCTATCTGACTCTAGCTCACTGATACTTTACCACTATCGGACTCCAATTCCACACTGACCTGACAGCTCAGTTGAGTGAGACTCAAACTAAAGAAGACACCAAATACTTCAGACTGGATGATCGCAGAGATGAGGTTTGTTGTAGTCAGCACTGAGTACAAATTACAAGGTGCTCACATGGAACATCTCATCAACCCCACGAAACTCAGCTTCCAAGCTCAGTGTTTATATCCATGTTTCTTATCACACATGATGACATCAGCCTAACTCCTCAAGTCAAAACGCTCCACCTATTTTTCTTCTGTGGACTTTTCCAGGACATTATTATATTCTAATTTTCCATTATTTTCCATTCAGCTTTAATATAACATATATATAAAATGGGACTCTTATCCCTATCATTATGTTTTGGCTTTTTAACATTTTTTCAGTGTGAAACATTAACATGATAAAGGGATGGTGACTCTGACATACCCATGATGTCTTCTTAACATGAAAATGTTTATTCTAAGCTTATAGCTAATTTATGTATTTTGAATATGTTTTAGCTTTGACCTGGGGTGAACTTGATTTTACCCAACCTTTTATCAGTGTGCTTCAACAAAGCGCTGATTCTCCCAGACTTCAGCTGCAGGTGTCTCACAGATCTAACACTGCTCTGAGCAGACTACCTGACCTTGACTTTAACCTCAACTTTAGAGAAGTTACAGTGGACGCTGCTCTATCTGTCTTCGACAAGACTTGCAACACCAAGAATGCTACTGCTAATTCATTAGCTACACAAAGACTACACATGCTTAACAGACACACACAAACAATGTGTCCTTCTTGTGAACCTTACTTCATTAAACCAATAACAGAAATGGTGTTCAAAACTACTCATGATGTCACCTCATCCTTTGACAATCACACAAATTCATATAGGCCTAAAAAATTATCCCTAATTTTGTATGGGAATGTGACACTTTAGGGTGACCAATCGCTTTTGCTCAACAATGTATGCTGCAAGAGGGTAGGAGTCTGTTAATTCCTGGTGCACGAGGACTGTGATTTCTTGATAAATGTGATTTGAGAGCATTCAGGTTTTTGAAAGAGGAGGGGCAAACAGTGTGTAAGCAGGAAAGACATTGGCTGTGATTGTGCTTTAATCTGTAGTGCCTCAAAAGTTCATTAGTTTCAGGGGCAACAACAAGTCTTGCAATCCATCCCATAAAAAATAGAAGATAAAAGTTAGATCCAAGTACATCCAAACACTGAAGGAGGAGCAAATTGGGTGGTCTCTCTGGGGGAGTTTACGTTGGACGTCTGCTTGTTCATCCATCATCCGTATCCAAAAGTAAAAAAAAAAAAAAATATATATATATATATATATATATATATATATATATATATATATATATATATATATATATATATATATCAGTGGTGGACCGTCAGGGCCTGCAAGGCCTCCTCTGCTGGCCTAAAAAAATATCTGAATCACAAACTGATGTTAATTATATTTTGTCCATGAATACTTATTAAATCATTCCAAATGGTCTGTCAGCTTCCTTTCATAGCTTTTCCGATGGTTGTGCTGCTTCCAGACATGTATATTCGTATTAAAACATTTTACCAATCACATTTCAGCCATCATTTGTTGCCAGGCAGGGTCAAAGTCAAAGAAGTCTGCCCGGAGGCCTTCACAATCCGTTCTGCAGGCCGTCTAACACAAAATAAATGTCGATGAAACTTTTGCTTCAATCAGATTTTGCTTTTGCTTCAATCAGATTTTGAGTTGGGGTCACTAGGGCCCTCTACCAGGTGTACGGCAACGTCACCGTAATCAGACCTGTTGATTGGATAGGATGTGTAATAGCTATTTTGTTTTTGAGGAAAGAGAGGAGGATGGATTTTGTTTACAAATTATCCGAATTTTTGGTGGGTAAAACGTTGCGATTTAATAATATTAATATTAAATACTAAATAATATTGCAAGTTTATGAGGTTATTATTAATGTTTTTTATGTGTGTCGCGGCTGTAGCTGCAGTAGGAGGAGACTTGTTCACCCCTGGTTTGTCTATTCAATAAAGGCATTTATTGTGGCTACAGGAGTTATCTATCTGCGATGCAACGGCTCTTTATACTGTATTTCTGCATATTAAGATGGTTTTTATAACCATAAATTGGTTTTTGAGGGGCGTGTGAAATGCACGGTCCGCCACTGATATTTGACCAGTCATGTATATATATATATGTGTAAATATTTAGCTGCTCCCTGAAATCTGGAATGCCCGCAAACCACACATCAAGATAAAATTTAACTAACAAGTCAACACCAACAGAAAGTTTCAGTCAACAGGAATTGAACATGACACTGTCTTTAGACTTTGTGATTTTTGCACTTGTGTTTGGAACATCAAATAATTCCTAACAGCACACATCATTTTCTTACAGTGACTTGAACACAAGTAGGGTGACATGACTGGTCAAATATTTCAGATAGCACATTACTCTCAGGCAGGTGTATATGACTTCAGGAAAGGATGAAACTGAAAAACTGAAAGGAGAAAGAAGAAACTGAACCTAAATTAAGCCAATTTAAATAGGGTTATCAGAAAATACAGCTTTTACTCTGTAATCATCATCATTATAATGTAAAGGTACAGTCCATTTTTCCCACGAGTTATATGGTAAGGTAAGCTTTTATTCTTAAAGTAGGCATATTTTGTCTTAGCTACTTAACTTTTGCATCTGCAAGGCTAAACAGCAACGGAGGCTCTCTGACTCAGACACTCAGCCTTCACTATTAGCCTAGTATATGTAATACTAAACAGCGACCTAAAGCTATGCCATTTACATCTCACTGGTGCAAACAGGACTGCACCCAACACACTTTTGAATCTTAAACAGGAAGATATGTGTGACTTTCAAAAGGCAAAATAAACTGATAAAGAGAATGTAATCGCCGTTATGGAATCCACAAAAATGGTTTACCAAGGAAATGAATGCCAAGGTGTTCTGCATTTATTTAATAACAGTACATGTTGAAAATGTGTGAATTATAGTCAAAATATTGTTGCTACATATTTGACAGGACTATTATAAAAATTTGTTAAATTAAATATAAAAAACAAAGGACAAGTTAACTTTTGCTAACCAAAATGATACCATCTTGAATCCCTGGACCAGCTAAAACATATTCTTGAAGAAAGCCTTAAGCTTAAAGGTGACTTTCAGCTTCAATTTGTGTCAGGTATCACGAGGTGCCAGGCAAGGGAAATCAGACCCATGGTGCAGGGATAGCCATGAAACAGGGTTTATTACAAAAAAAAGGCAGACACATACGCAGGAATGCTGGGGAGAAAAGTAACCTCAAAACCAGAACAGGCAAATCATACCAAGAGGAAAAAATAAACTCCAAAACAAAAAGAAGGCACACCATTACGACGAGGACTCAGCAAATAACACGAGGAAGACAACCAATATAAATAGGGGAAATAATCAGTGAGACCCTAGGGACAGGTGTACAGAGGTGGGGCAAACATGAGGGAAAAAAGGCACAAAACCAAAACCAAAACAAAAGCACATGGCACAAACAAACAAACCCCCGCTGGAAGCCCCCTAGCCATCTGGGCATAGCCACGCCATCCATGACAATTTGAGGAACCAGAATTCCAAAATGAACTCTGCAATTTAAGTGACATCACAGAACTTGCCCCTGAAAGGGCAGTGTCAAAGGTTCTTTGGACCAACTATAATGAAGAAGAGTTATCCTCTGTATCCTCCTTGGACACAGCGGTGTGATGAAGCAACAAGATCATGAAGAGCATTGGCCTTCCCCGTTCTTTATGCAACAAATTTTCTTATGATGTAGAGTTAAAACTTGCCAAAGGCAATGATGTTTATGACAAGAGCAAGACACTTCTCACTGTCCCTAGAGAGATGAAAATGTACATCTTGGACCAAATTCAAGGAGAAATTCAAATACTCCTAGACAGACTTGATGAACGGGTAACAAAATCAGTTTACTTCGAATCTCGAGGTTTTAACAAACAGAACTGCATACTATAAATGCTAGTTGTAGTAAAAGCCATTTACTTTGCCCACGTTTTTCCTGCTTCCTACACAGCAAATACAAAAGTGGTACATTTCCAGTGTTAGTGTTTTGTGTTAAAAATACATCGTCATTTCAACACTTGTTTAGTTATTTCAACTACCAGAGAGTTATTCCATAAAAAAGTGTAATGTGTGATTCAGGGTGTCAAATCAGAACAACTGGTCAGTCTTTAGACTTTCATTTTCATTTTCAATTCAGCACTGACCGGAGTTGTTCTAATGGATCTGTGACGTGTATTTCTGAAGAAGCGGGAGAAGCCCAGCGTTACTCTCTTTTCTTCCTGTGATGAGCATTCTTGTGTAAGTAACGACAATATGTCTATTCAATCATATTTTCTACGTAGTAGTTATTTGTGCTTGTAGTTAGAAATCTTCTGGTTGGTTTACAACGTTACAACGTTGAAAAGTACAGTGTACTTGCAAATTTATCCGACTAAGACTAGTCCGGCTAACTAGTTAGCAGGAATCTAGCTAATTTCAGCAAAAGGCCGAGTTTTCAAGCACCGCTTGTTTTTGAAAAACTTATAATGTTTTCATTTTTGCACAGAACTGCCAATTAATTTGCTTGATAAACACATCGAGGAGCCCATATATTTTCAATGTAGGGTTTTAAGCTAGCCACACAAGTGCAACATTGCTAACGGTGTTAGCCTTCTATAAAGGGAAAAATGCAGGTTAGAGTATAACAGTACAGCGAGTGTTTTATTGAAATGCAATTCTGACTGAAAACTGCACCTTCACTTATTTAATAAAAATGTCAAAGTGTTTAAAAAATGTTCAAATAATTTATATTGTTAAGATTTAGCAGTACATTGTTATTTCATGCATGCTGATTATGAGATGTGTGTGTCACGCCCCGCCCTGGAATTAACCGCGAGAGGGAGCTCTCGCCCGCTTTTTGAGATTACTTCCGGGTTGCGCCCCGGGCATAAAAGCGGGGTGCACTTTTTGCAGGACGCGAAGTATCGTTCATGGAATGTACTGAGCGTTTTGTTGTCGGATTGCCTACTGTTATTGACCTGGACTGTTTACCGTTTCCCCTCTTGGATTACCTGTGTTGTTTCTGTTTCTGGATTACTGACCTCGGACTGTTTATGGACTTTTGTTTCTGCCTGTCGATTTTGGAATATACGCTTGGGATTACTGATAACACGTTGCCGAACTCTGTGCCTGTCCCCGACTCCGTCTCTGCTCGTCCCCTATCGCCAGCTCGGCGAATGGATCCGAACACTTCCGCCTCCGGCGGAGCTCCGTCACAGAATACTTCGCCTATCATGGATCCAGCGGAGCTTCGCGATATCATCGTGCGGCAAGGAGCGATTATACGCTCCTATCAAGATCAGGTGGAAGCGCTGCAAGAACAGCTACGCGGCGCGAGCATCGCCGCATCCCGGGATCCGCCCACAGCTCGCGGTGAGTCACCACGTCTAGCCTTGCCTGATAAATTTGATGGCTCTGCCGATCGCTGCCGGGGTTTTTTGCGGCAATGTGAAGTGTTTTTTGCTCACCAACCAGGCGTGTATAGTAAGGAGGAAACACAGTGTGCATTTATCATGTCACTGCTGACAGACAGGGCATTAGAATGGGCTTCGGCGGTTTGGGATGCCGATCCCCAAATTAGGTCATCATTTTCTCACTTCGCTGGCTTAATTCGGGAAGTGTTTGAATACCCTGCGGGTGGCAAGGACATCTCCGTTCAGCTCATGGAGCTACGGCAGGGAACGGACACCGCCGCGGATTATGCTATCACGTTTCGTACCCTTGCGGCCCAGTCGGGGTGGAATGACGCTTCGCTTTGGGCGGTGTTTCGTGCTGGCTTGAATCCAGAGCTCCAGACGGAGCTAGCGTGTCGCGCTGAGGCTACCACCTTGTCTCAGTTCGTCGCCACAGCTATTCGTCTGGACAATCTCCGGCGCCAACACCGCGCAGAGGCTTCACGAGCCATCCCCGTTCGCCATCGCCGCCAAACGGATTACCCAAGCTTCAGGGAGGAGGCGCCCGAACCTATGCAGCTGGGGAGATCCAGACTGACTGATCCCACGCACTCACAGCAAGGCCGGATGAGGCTGTGCTACCACTGCGGGGCCTCAGGACATCAGAGCTCTCGTTGCCCGGAAAGAGAGACACCAGCTAAGGTGGGTACCAGCTCTCCGTTCTTCAGTCTGTTGGTGCCAGTGTCCTTGAGTGTCTCTGATCGCGTTATCTCTGTCGCAGCGCTAATCGACTCCGGGGCGGCTGTAAACCTTATTGACGGAGGGTTGGTGGAGAGGCTCGGGATCACCACCTTCCCCTGTGTACCATCCCTAAGGATTACGGCCATTGACAGTCAGCCCATTGGGGAGGGCTACCTCAAACGTCAGACAGAGCTGCTGGAGTTCCGAGTGGGTCTGTTTCATCGAGAACGCCTGGCGTTTTACGTCACCTCTTCACCGGCCAACCCCGTGATCCTGGGATTTCCGTGGCTCCGTCGTCATGACCCCCAGATCTCCTGGCAATCAAGGGAACTGGTACGCTGGTCACCCTCCTGTCACTACGGCTGTCTTCAAAACCAGGTGCCAAGGCCTTGCAGGGCCTCTCGTGTGAGGGAAATGTCCCCTCCCCCTCTAGATCACCTCCCACAGGCTTACGCTGAGTTCCGAGAGGTCTTCAGCAAGGAGAGGGCGTCCCGCCTGCCGGCGCACCAACCCTGGGATTGCGCCATTGACCTGCTACCCAACGCATCTCCCCCCAGGGGGCAGATCTACCCCCTTTCGCTACCCGAATCAAGGGCCATGGAGGAGTATATAGAAACTGCCTTAGCAGAAGGACACATTCAGGCCTCCACGTCCCCCGCAGCAGCTGGCTTCTTCTTCGTGGGTAAGAAGGACGGAGGCTTACGCCCATGCATTGATTACCGGGGCCTGAACGCCATCACCGTTCCGTACCCCTATCCTCTGCCCTTGGTACCTGCAGCACTGGAACAGCTGAGGGGGGCGAGGATCTTCACCAAGCTCGATCTCAGGAGCGCCTATAACCTAGTCCGGATTCGTGAGGGTGACGAATGGAAGACCGCTTTCCACACCACTCACGGGCACTACGAGTACCGAGTTATGCCATTCGGCCTTACTAATGCCCCCGCAGTCTTCCAGGCACTGATTAATGGAGTATTTCAAGACCTGCTGGGTAAAGGAGTCATTGCGTACATTGATGACATTCTGGTCTACTCCAAGTCTCTGGAGGAACATGTGCTACACGTTCGGGAGGTCCTTTCCCGCCTGCAGCGCCATCACCTTTACGTGAAGCTGGAGAAATGTGAGTTTCACCGGAGGACGGTAACTTTCCTGGGCTACGTGATATCTCAACGGGGCGTGGAGATGGACATGGTCAAGGTTCGGGCAGTCACTGACTGGCCCGCCCCCACCACAGTGCGGGAGTTGCAGCGATTCTTGGGTTTCGCCAACTTTTATAGGAGATTTATAAGGAACTACAGCTCGGTGGCAGGCCCATTAACATCCTTACTACGAGGTAAGCCCAAGAGACTGGCTTGGACAGACCAGGCCCGGGCAGCCTTTCAGCAGTTAAAAGAGAGTTTCACTTCAGCCCCCATTCTACGACACCCGGATCCAGACTTACCTTTCGTGGTGGAGGTAGATGCCTCCAGTAGCGGCCTCGGGGCCGTACTCTCCCAACGTCATGGCGAACCTGGCAAGCTCCACCCATGTGCGTATTACTCACGGAAGCTGACGGCCGCAGAATGCAACTACGACGTGGGCAATAGGGAGCTACTGGCCATCAAGGCAGCACTGGAGGAGTGGCGCCACTGGCTGGAGGGAGCACGCCATCCATTTCAGGTACTCACTGATCACCGTAACCTGGAATATCTCCGTGGAGCTAAGCGTCTGAACCCGCGACAGGCCAGATGGGCCTTGTTCTTCACACGTTTTCGATTCACGGTGACATACCGCCCTGGGTCCAAGAACGGGAAGGCTGACGCTCTTTCCAGGGGATTTGAGACCCCCAGCGAGCCTACACGAATCGAGCCCATCCTGCCGGTTACTGCTATTCTGGCCCCGGTCCAGTGGAACCTCGTGGAGGAGATCCAGCACGCACACGCCAACGAACCCCCTCCTGCCGGTTGTCCGCCGAATCGACTCTTCGTGCCGCCACAGTTCCGACTTCAGGTGATGCAGTGGGTACACGAGGCCCCTAGCTCAGGGCATCCAGGGATTCGACGATCCACCCAGCTCATCCGCCATCGATTCTGGTGGCCCTCCCTGGCCTCTGACGTGGAGGAACACGTACGGGCCTGTTCTACCTGCGCTCAGACTCGCACCAGTCGCCAACTACCAGAGGGGCTGCTGGAGCCCCTTCCCATTCCTCAACGCCCCTGGTCCCACCTGTCTGTGGATTTTCTAACGGACTTACCTGACTCGGGAGGGCACACCGCAGTTCTGGTGGTGGTGGATCGCTTCTCTAAGGGGTGCAAGCTGATTCCCCTTAAGGGGTTGCCCTCTGCCATGCAGACTGCGGAAGCCCTGTTCCTGCACGTGTTCCGGAACTTCGGCCTTCCCGAGGACATCGTGTCGGACCGGGGTCCGCAATTCACTTCCCGGGTGTGGGGATCGCTATGTGCCCGATTAGGCATCGGAGTTAGCCTGAGTTCCGGTTACCACCCCCAGTCTAATGGTCAGGCGGAGCGCCTCAACCAAGAGATCGGCCGGTTCCTCAGGTCCTACTGCAGCAGGGAGCAGCATCGGTGGAGTGAGTTTCTGCCCTGGGCCGAATACGCCCAGAACTCCCTCACCCACTCCTCTACGGGTATAACCCCGTTCCAGTGCGTACTGGGGTACCAGCCGCCTCTATTCCCCTGGGCAGGGGAGCCTTCCGACGTCCCTACGGTGGAGGACTGGTATCTGCGGAGTCAGGAGGTCTGGGAGAGGGCGCATGTACGTCTCCAGCGGGCCGTGCGTAGGCAAGGGATCCAGGCCGACCGGCGTCGTCGCCCGCACCCTTCTTACCAGGTGGGACAAATGGTGTGGCTGTCCACGCAGAACCTCCGCCTCAAGCTGCCGTGCCGCAAACTTAGCCCCAGGTTCGTCGGGCCGTTTGAGATCATACGCCAGGTCAATCCGGTGGCGTATCGGTTGCGACTCCCGGCGACATATCGCATTTGTCCCACGTTCCACGTGTCTCTGCTGAAACCAGCTCACCCGACGACGGAGAGGGCGCCGGCTGGCGAGGAGCCGCCACCACCGCTGGACGTCGAGGGTTCTCCAGCTTATCGGGTGCGGGCCCTTCTGGATTCCAGGCGGGTTCGTTCGCACATTCAGTACCTCGTGGACTGGGAGGGTTACGGCGCCGAGGAGCGGTCGTGGGTGGACGCTCTCGACATCCTAGACCCTTCGCTGACGGAGGACTTCCATCGCGACCACCCGAGGAGACCAGCACCGCGCCCCAGGGGGCGCCCTCGGCGTAGAACCCCGGGAGGCGTTCCTAGAGGGGGGGGCTCTGTCACGCCCCGCCCTGGAATTAACCGCGAGAGGGAGCTCTCGCCCGCTTTTTGAGATTACTTCCGGGTTGCGCCCCGGGCATAAAAGCGGGGTGCACTTTTTGCAGGACGCGAAGTATCGTTCATGGAATGTACTGAGCGTTTTGTTGTCGGATTGCCTACTGTTATTGACCTGGACTGTTTACCGTTTCCCCTCTTGGATTACCTGTGTTGTTTCTGTTTCTGGATTACTGACCTCGGACTGTTTATGGACTTTTGTTTCTGCCTGTCGATTTTGGAATATACGCTTGGGATTACTGATAACACGTTGCCGAACTCTGTGCCTGTCCCCGACTCCGTCTCTGCTCGTCCCCTATCGCCAGCTCGGCGAATGGATCCGAACACTTCCGCCTCCGGCGGAGCTCCGTCACAGTGTGTGTGTACGTGTGTACGTGTGTACTGGGCTGCTGTAGACTGTAAAGTTAAGAATGAGATGATGACATTTTTCTGTAGTGTTTCAGATAAAATTGTTGACAGTTCATAAAGGTTCTTAGTTTTGTTAGTGCAAAATGTTCGTGAAGGTGAGATATGTAGAAAGTCAGAAGTATGTGAAAGTGACCAAAACTGAGGAGGGCTACAAAGACTTCAACACATTTCTTCAGAAAGGTTAGTGTCGTTTCAAACTGTTGAAGTTTCACGTGTTTTTCTTTATTATCACAACACAGGAAAAACAGGAAACAGGAGGAGAAAAAAAACTACAGCGACACCCGCTGTCATCAGTTTAACAGTTACACCTATTGGCAAATTACTATATTACAACACTCCCACTTAATTTTCCAATAGCACTAATCAATGTTATGGTAAACTATTTTACTTTAAACAAAAGATACTAATATCATTTAACTGTGTTAAAATACAATAAATCATACCAACAGAAACTTGTATGGTCCCTTCTTCTCTGTCTTGTTACCATGTTCATGTGTTACCATGCATCGTAACACACTTAACAATGAACACAGTCTAATCTGTTTACTGTTAGACTAGACAGAAACTAAATAAAACAAAGTCCAATCTCACTTCTAAGATACTCAAACTTCTGTCTGGCTAATGGCTTTGTCAAGACATGTGCCTTCATGTCATCTGTAAGGCAGTATTGTAGTTGAATTTGTCCATTCTGCACACATTCACAAATGTAATGATAGTGAATGTCAATGTGCTTAGTCCATGAATGGTCAACTGGATTTTTTGTGATTGCAGTAGCTCCTTGGTTGTCCTCCAGAATCAGCACAGGCGTAACATCCATTCCAAGATCACTTAGTCTTCTAAGCCAAGTACATTCCTGAGCTACTTGACTAAGTGCCTGTTTCTTGCTGGGCCAGCTCACTGCTCCTCCACCCATTAAGAACACATTGCCAGTTGTCGAGCGACGATCGTCCTGGTCACCAGTCCAGTCAGCATCTGAGTATCCGATCAGAGCTCCAGAATCTGACCGCTCATACTTGAGAGCAAGATTCAGGGGCACTTGGAGCAACAGGATGGGCATCATGCATGCCATATTTTTGAAGAATGGCTTCAATGTAATGTTTCTGATGAAGGAACACAGTTTTTCTCCTTGTCTTGGATGACAGAGGTACCCAAGATATAGGGTAGCTCTCCCATGTCCTTCATCTTGTAGCATTTCTTTAGAGCAAGTTTCAGCTCTTTAATGCTTTCCATCTTCTCCATGATCAGGATCAGATCATCAACATATACAGCCAATATCTCCAGCTCCTGTTGAAATCTCACAAGCACACATGAGTCCGATGTACTCTATTTGAAACCAGTGTTCTTCATGAACTCTGTGAAAGTTTTGTTCCAGCAGTGAGGGGACTGCTTCAGCCCGTATATTGACTTTTTCAGTTTGCATAGCAAATGTACCTCCCCTGGTTTGAAAAATCCCTCCGGTTGCTCCATGTAGAGTTCCTCGTCCAGGTGTCCATTTAGAAATGCAGTTACTACATTCATCTGATTCACATGTAGATTATTCTGGATGGCGAAGGACAGCAACGTAAGAATTGAGCTAAATCTTACCACAGGTAAAAAATTTTTATCATAGTCGGCACCATACTTCTGTGAGTATCCCTTAGCGATAAGTCTGCACTTGTATGTCTCCACTCGTACATCACTCTGATGCTTGACTTTGAACGCCCATCTTGACCCTATGGCCTTCCAATCCTTTGGTAGTTCCACTAGATCCCATGTCTCATTTTCAAGCAGTGACTCATATTCCAGGTCAACCGCCTCTTGCCATTCCTTTGCGTTAGTACTCATCATTGCCTCCTTCATTGTGCTTGATTCTGCAACACGACAAACTCTAGCATAATGATCAACAGTCACAAAGTCAGCAAACTCATCATATCCATACCTCTTGGGTGGTTTTCTGATTCTTCCACCTTCTTTAGCAGTTTCATCGATAGTAACATCGACTGATGTTTTCTCATCAGTTTTCATGATAACATCGTTCTCCGAACAAGAAATGTTCACTTCTTGTTTCAAGTCAAAGTCTGACTCATTGAAGATCACATCCTGACGAATTAGAATCCTTCTTTTTTCTTCATCAATCAAGCGGTAGCCCTTTGCATTATTGGCATATCCCACGAATCGGAGCTTAACAACCTTCTTGTCCAGTTTTGTTCTTTCTGCATCTGGAACATGTGCATAAGCTGCGCAACCAAACACTTTCATGTGACTCACATTTGGCTGTTTGTTGCACCATTTCTGGTAGGGCGTCTCTTGCTTCAGAACAGATTCAATTCGATCCAATTCAGTTTTATTTTTATAGCGCTTTTAACAAAAAGCATTGTCTCAAAGCAGCTTTACAGAACATAAGAAACAGCAAACATACAAACAGACAGTCCTAGATGTTAAACAAAATTATCCCAATTGAGCAAGCCTGAGGTGACTGAGGCGACTGTGGCAAGGAAAAACGTCCTTGGATGGTATGAGGAAGAAACCTTGAGAGGAGCCAGACTCAAAGGGGAACCCATCCTCATTTGGGTGACACTGGGGAGTGTGATATGAACAATGTCCTGCTAATACAAAAATGTTTCTGCATTTATGTATAGTCAATTGTGTGATTCAGATATAGCATGTGTAGAATGTTATGTGTAAATTAATTAGGAGGTTGTCGTCCACACAGGGTTGGCAGTGATGCTTTGAATAACACAGTCCTCACAAAGGAGCTGGTCCATCTCTGGATGCCACTGGAGCTGGCACATTCTCTATATGTCTCGGGATGGGTAGAAGAAGGGAAACAAATGGAAAGTAATTAGCGTAGCTGCTGTTCATAATATTAGCACACACTAAATGATAATGTGCATTTAATCAGATGTATTGAAGTAAAAGGCTATCAGATGTATTGAATGTATTAAATATATGCCTGGGTAAAGAGATATGTCTTTAGTCTACGTTTAAACTGGGAGACTGTGTCTGAGCCCCGAACACTGTCAGGAAGACTATTCCAAAGTTTTGGAGCTAAATACAAAAACGCTCTACCCCCTTTTATGTTGGCAGCCTGTTCTGTATGTAAACTGCTGTCGCTACAGCCTCCGCCCAGTACGTCTTTGGCAATTTAGCATGAGAGAGCTGGTTCTTGCTGCTTCAATTGATGTCCTATTCTTTCTTTCTGCAACACCATTTTGCTGAGGTGTGTTGTACAGTTGTCTCATGATGGATACCTTGAGCCTTCAAGTATTCTTGAAATTCTTTGGATGTGTATTCCCCACCATTGTCTGTTCTTAGTCTTGTCACTTTCTGTCCACATTCATTGGAGAATGTTTTCTCAAACTATTGAGTTTGCAAAGAACTTCACTCTTCTGCTTCATAAAGTATACCTTGCAACATCTAGAATAGTCATCGATAAAAGTCACAAAATATTTGGACCCACCTATAGATTCAGTCTGCATCAGACCACAGACTCACTATGGACCAACTGTAGTATTTCGGATACCTATTTTTCCCACTGGCTTATGAGACTTCCTAGACAACTTGCCTTCCACGCAGGCTTCACAGAAGGGAACTTCTTTCTCTGCAGGAAGGTCCACTCCATTCACCAGATTTTTAAGTACCTTCAATTTGGTGGTGTGTCCCAGTCGCTGGTGCCACAAGCTGGCTGTTACTAAAGCACTTGACGCACAGAGACAGTCAGGTGAACTTCCCTCAACATCCAGCTGATCAACCCATCAGATCTTTGTGTTCCCATTCCTTGGAGATCTCCATCTTTACTACAGATGTAACAGCGAGACTTCTTGAATTGCACTGATTTCCTCTTCTGACAGCAGCTCCAACTGAGAAGAGATTCCCAGATAATTTGGGGGAAAATACAGAACTTCAAACATGGTGACTTTTTTTTACATCACTGACCTTGAATGTCATTCTCAGTTTAACGTTACCAAATCCTGGGGGCATCACCGAGTTTCACAGACTGTGGTCTTGGAAATTGCTGGTAGTTTTGGAGGATTTCTTCATGACATGTCATGTGCTTTGAGGCTCCAGAGTCGATCAACCACTCATTTTGTTGCATCATTTTATCCTGTTTCGCCTCTTTAGTGTTAAAAGCACTCTCAGACGAGTCTTCTCTTCTTTTACATTTTTGGCCTTGTGGGTTTTATTACTTTTTTTTTTTTTACTTGGACAGTCAGGCTTGATATGTCCCTCTTTCCCACGTTTTGTAACATCTCCATGAGCTGGATCTGTCTGCTTTCACTGCCTTAGAGTTGGACTGCATATCACCCGAACTTGCGTTGACTTTGCTGATGGGGCCACCAGACACAGCACCACTGGACATGCCACTGCCATAGTTAAGATCAGAAAGACACTCACTTTTGTTCTTCATTTATTAATGCTTGCTGAACAAATTGCAGTGTTATTGTCCAATTACAGCACCTATTGCTCCTAGCTGCTCATTAGTCCTTTCATTCGTTTCAAATGTTCAGTTATGTTTTCCCCTTTCCCTTTCATTTCACATCTGAAGTTTTTTTTTCTTCAGAAACAACTTGTTTGCAAGAGTGCCCTCTCTCAAAATGTCCTTTCAGCGTGTCCCATGTTTCTTTAAAGGTCTTACAGCTTGTTATCAGATACAACTGAGGTGTACTCACATTCAGCACCAACACAGAAAACCCTTTTTCGAATTATGCCCTGGTCTGTGCAGCTGTTCCCTCTGGCGCGTTGTCAGTCTCCATCACCATGCCCCATAGCCCCTTTTGCTTTCATCAAATGTTCCATTTGAAATTTCCCATTGCCCAGTTCTCTGGCCCGCTCAGCTTGTCAACAAACAGTCTATCCTCCGTTGTGAGTTCCACAATGCCCCCACTGTCTATATCACACAAAATCCTTTTGTAAAAAGCACCTTTTTAGGAAGACCTGGGCCCATAACCTGTTGAAGTTTCACGTTTTTTTTTTATTATCACAACAACCGAAAAACAGGAAACAGGAAACAGGACAGTCTAACAGTGACAACTATTGGCAAATTACAATATTATAACACAAACAACTCTGAATGTTTAAATAAACTGACCATTCAATCTGTTTACATTGTACCACACAAGTTGTGTTGCTCTCATTGTGAAAATAGTAATAATAATGGGAACATCAAACCAGGGAGAGTTTTCTCTGGTCATAAGTTAATTTTTTTCTCAGTCATAGAAAAGCTAGGTCTTCCACTTCAGACTGAGCTGCGCTTGAATTAGGGGACAGAAGTGGACGCAGATGTGTTTGAGGAACTTTTTCAAGCAGGGAACCTTATTTTTAAACGGTGTCCACTGAACAGTCAATAGGTAAGATATATTATTACTTGATGTGACAAGGCGATCGGCCTTGCCTTGTGGGGGAAAAATTGCTATGTGACCTTGGAAGACCTAAGAGCGAAAGGATCCTATTTCCCTGCCCGGGTTTTTTTTTCCCTCAGTATGCACTATATGTGTATGTGTTTTAGATTAAACTAAGGTGAACTATAGGAATAGGTGTTACGGGTGTAGGCCCTGTGTTGGGCCACTAGGGGGAGTTTCCGGCAGGGGTTGTGTCATGTTGTGTTTTGTTATTGTTTTCGGTCATGTCATGTGCTTTGTTTTAGCCCTGCCTGTTCCTATTGTTTCCTGATTGTTGCTCACCTGTCCCTAATGTTATCCTGATTATGCTTTTGTGTATATATAGAGGCCTTTTGCCAGGGTTCGGGGCTGGTCGTCGTCTTTATGTAGCGTCTTCGTGTGGTGTCGGTCTTGTGATTACGGTTGCTTGTTTTTTAATTAAATAAACCCCTGTCTTTGTCTATCTGCGTGCTGGGTCTGTTACTTTCATGCCATGGACACCGGGAAACGTGACAATAGGAAAGACAGGCTTCAGGCAAGCGAGTGTTTGTACGATGGCTTCCTGAAGTGTGATCATGTGAGGTAAACCATTCGACCACCCACACTCCCACCCTCTTAAACCTAATAGTGTAAGTGAGATGCCCCCACTCCAAGGTAAGTTACACAAACAATCATAGGCTGTACCGCCCGTTAACAATTAATAATTTATTCTTTTCTTAGAAAACCGGGCTTTTCTTTTAAATAAATGGGTTCTATTTAAACAAAAATAAATAAAGGTGAAATAAAACAAATTAACAGGTTATCAGATATTTCTGCTAGCTTAGAGAAATTATTCAACACTCATTTAACTATTCATACACAGATCTCTGGGAGTTTAGTTCAACATTAAAGCACACATTGACTCAATAACACTGGACATATCAAACAAAACTCTTAACCAGATAAATAACCCTTGCAGTTTCTCGCCCACTACCAAGTGCATTTAACAAACCCGGGGGGAAAAAAAACAGGCCTCCGCTCCAAACGTGGCTCGCGGACAGCTCCAACAACGGCGCGCAATTACGGAAACTCTGGCTCTAGTCTCACACAATAGCTTCAGCGCTCACTTAATTTGCAAAACTCAAATTAAACGCGTATCACTACTGACTTTAACGTTTTCCACTGCAAAAATTATCGACTTCCCACTCAGCAACCGGGGTGCCCCTTTTTAAGAGATGAAAAACTGAAAAATAACTCCTCCCCTTACCCAGGTGCCTTTGCATCTTCCTCGAACATCGGAAAATGGGGCAACTTGTCAAAATGAATGTCCCTTAAAAAATACTTTTGTTACATTGATCTTGATGGGAAAACTGGATCATCTGTGACAAATGCTGTGAAGGACAAATTATTTTGTCATTGTGCATGTATATTTTTTCATTAAACTGTGTTACAGTTGTGCTTCATAAGCATGTATCACACACTTGGGGCACCTGTGTCAGACATTTCATCCTCGTCTGTGTCAGAGAACTAATTCACTTGGCTAGTATCCTCTGATTCATCAGATGCAACAGTAATTATTAAGACAAATGGAGGAAAAAAAACCCATGCTGAACGGGAATCAGCAAAAGAGGTGTGCTACCACCGCTTTTGTTATTAATTATGAGTTATTAAATCCCAGACATAAAGATCTTGTTCAGTTTGGGTTTGTGGTTTTGTTGTTGGAAAGGCTAATGTCACAAATTTCTGATTCTTGTAGATGGTGAGAGATACTCTCCACTCTAAGCCAAAGGGACAAAATATTTTGGAGGAATATGACAAAACAAAGACATTGACAGATAAAACACGGGGGACAGATGGTAAACCTTCTTGTGGCTGACATGATTGAAGTTCATGGGTAAGACTTCAGTGTTCACATTGGTAGTTTATGCAAATTCGATGGAGATTGCATGTTCTGCCTGTGCCTCAGGGGTTTCCTACCCGGTCCAAAGACATGCATTGTAGGTTGATTGGCATCTCTCAATTGTCTGTAGTGTGAGTGTGTGCCCTGCGATGGGTTGGCACTCTGTCCAGGGTGTCTTGATGCCCGATGATGCCTGAGATGGGCACAGGCTCCCCATGACCCGAGAATAGATCGGATACGCAGTAGAAAATTGAATGATTATGAGGATCACAGACAAAAACAATCTTGCTATTGAGGAATCTTATTTCAAAAAAGAATGTTAAAGGGCTAAAACAAAAAAAAAAACCTTACTTGTAACTTGCAAAAACTAAAGGAAAGAAGCAAAACACTCAAAAAAAAAAAAAAAAAAAATGTTCATATGAAATATGCTTTTGGCATCATCTCTGTATTTCCCAATTTTTTTTTTCTCAGAAATCCATTTTCAGGCAAAGGATATGTACGTTTTTACACTAGTGGCTGGCTCATGTTACATTTGTGGAAGTAGTACAAATTAACTTATTTTATGATTTTTCTCTATGAATTTTAGAGGAACACTTCTATGACCCACAGAGTGGATCTGGCTATTTGGCCTGGAGACTAATGACCGTCCAGCGCAACACTTCGCCTCTGTGCCGGAAACTCTCCACCAGCATTACCGATCAAGATAGTCCAAAGAGAAAGCGTGAGTTTCTTCTGACTGACATGCAGCTGCTTGGAGAGGATTGTCATGAAGTAATTTTGTTCCCCTGCAGATTGAACAAGACTTAACCATGATGTTTGCAGAGGTTAAGACTTTTGCCAAAATGGTCCACTTATTTCAAACCCAGGATCCTGGCAGACTGCAAGAACCTGACTTCTAACGAGCATATTGAAGAACACTTGTGTGCACAGCAAAACTCTGATGGGACTGGTAAGCTTTGCTCAATATTCTCTTTAATGTTTCATTCAGATGTAAATAGTTCTGATTTGTCCCCTACTTTGCTTCTAGGCTGGGACAGTGACCTGTCAAGTATTCTACTGCTGGTTCACCTGCTTCCACCTACCTACAAAGGCCACAAGAACAGTGCCAAAATTAGCTCATATCAAGCCGTCAACCATGTTGTGAGATATCTGCGGGTATGCCATTTTTTTAACATTATTATTTTGACACCCTTGCTTCAAAAAAACAAAAGTCGTGATGCTAAACTTTTTCTCAAGATTTTTCTTTGTTTTGTTACAGATTGGAACCAGTGTTGAAACCTTCCTTGCAGGTGTGAAGTCAGTTTATTACATTAACACAAGACATGGCGTGGAAAAAACCTAAACATTGCAAAGCAAACCCTTTAAACCCCAAAAAAACCACAGTACAGATAAACAATAACCAACAAGGGACATGAACGCAAGGATCCCTATATATAGGGCAAAACATTAGGACTAATTGGAAACAGGTGACAATCAGGAAAGAGAACAATAGGTAGGGAAAGACAAGACACACAAAGAAGCAGGCTTTGGAATATCGCCTGCCAGCGCCCTCTCCAGGCCTGGCGGGGAACTGTCCAGCTGTTCCTGACACATTGTGTGAAGTGTTTTTTTTTTTGGAGTGGTTCGGTTGTTGGGACAAAGCAATGCTGTTTATATGGTGTGCTTGGATGTGGTGTGCTTGTTTGAAATAAAAGTTGATTCAGTTGATTTGTTCTGTTCATTTTGTTCAAAAGTGAAAAATTAGGGATTGTTAACTAACTCCCATGTAGTGTTACTTATAGAGATATAACCAACCCAAACACAAGAAGTATAGCTGTGGTGGTGGAAGTGAAAATTGTGCTTGATGTTGATGACCTGCCAAATGCATTTGTTTTATTTTTTTGGTATCATTTATGCATTTTAACATTGAGTACAGAAGAAGTATACCTTTGAGGTGATCCAGAAATTATTTATGCACCTTGGCTCTCAGTGTACTGCAAGATTGCAGTCATTCAAGAATAAGCTTCTGAAGCTGGATTTTTAAAACCCTGGCTGCTGTTTATAAAAAAGTTAATAGTTATCTATGCACTTTCATCGTTTTGTTATTGGTGCTGAGTTTGTTGGACTTGTTTGTCGAATTGTTCAAACTGCAGCTGTATAGCCATAGCAAAGTAATTTTTGGTCTTTTCCCATTGTTTTACCCAAATCTTATTTCTTTGAAATGTATAGCATACTTGCTGACTCAAAAAGTTCAGACTGTATTTTTTATGGCCATAGAGTGAATCCAGAAAATAGTAGTTGTATATTTCGCAATATTTCATCTAGTTGTGTTTTGTGTTCGGTGATTATTTGTTTTTAGTTTTTTAAATTGTTGTTTTGGTCTCAAAATCTCTAATAGTGCTCTTCTCACTCCTTGGACTCAGATAGTGTATGTACTATTGTTTAATTTAGGCTTATTCTTTTATATTTGGTGAAAAAATTTTATATGGATTTTATTACTGTGGCAGGGGCCCTTGAGAGTTTTTTTTTCCTTCTCAATGTTTTATGTTTTAAACTATATTGTGTATGTACATATTATGTACTTTTTTTTTATATATATATATATATATATATATATATATATATATATATATATATATATAATATTAAAAAAAAAAAAAAAAAAAACTGAAGAGAGAGCTTTTTGTAAAATCTATATTCAGTGCCATGAGCAATGTCTGGATTTTGCATTTCATCATTTTTGGTTGCGGTCATTTGTTTGTGCTTACTGGAGAGTTACTGAGACTCAATGCCTTGGTTTTATTAAATGTCATTCAATAAATAATGGCTTTTCCCTCAAGTTGGATTGATGCATATTGTGTTTTGGGAAAAAGGGTCTACATAACAAAGACTATCAGCTTCTGGACACTTTCATTTCTGCAGCAGGAAAACATTATATTTCAAGTCAGTTAAACTTAAAAATGAAACTTGAAAATTAAATTAAATTACATGGGTAAATATGTAGAAAGAATTATTTTTTTTATGAGTTTATTTAACTTAATAATGTTAATTGAACAATAACTTCAACTAACAATTGTCAGTTTGTTAAACTTATTACTCTAAAAGTTGAGCAAACTCAAAAAAGCCCTGAATATGGTTGCCTTAATTTTTTCATTTATTTTTAAATTTTCTCAGCTTTTGATTTTTTACAGTGTATAAATCAGCTTTCATCCTCTGGAAAAAAATCATATCAGTCTCTAAATATCTGTTCACTCTAAAACTCTTCCAGTAATGTGATATTTTCTCCAAAAAAAAGTGGCCAGTCTGGTATATCTCATGCCATAATCCAGAATGTTAGATTAAAGCACAGTGAACTCTATGATTGTCAGGAACCACTGGGACAGTTCCCTGTCAGACCACTGGAGGGGGTGCTGGCAGGAGAATCGTCGTAGCCTGTTTTGTTGTCTGTATTCCCCATGTACTTTGTGCCACGCCCCTCCCATTGTTCTGCCTTCCCGCCTTGTCACCTGTTCCCTATTTACCTTGATGTCTTGACCAATATATTTTAGATTTTTTTTATTATATATATGAATGAGCCCTTGTGTAGACTAAATCTATGACAAAACTAAAGCAAGTAGTTTTCAGTATTTCCTGGCAATTAATAAACTGATATCTTAGGCAACACAAATTTATTGGTGAGCTCAAAAATAATATAATAATTTTACTGCAATACACCATGTGATTTCTATTCAGTAAATCAAACTAAGCAGTTCATGTGAGGTAAAAAATGTTTGCCAGTAAGCTGAGCTTGTGAGGGGTGTGTGTTTCCTAATCCACCTTGCAGGTCCCACAGTGGTGTGCAGAGTTCTGCCTGTCTGTGCAGTACCGGCACGGCATGGTGGTGTGCACTCAGATCCACAGGCAGAGCACAGTCATCTTGCCCTCCGTGTGGCTGATGAAGTGGACATGAACATTGGCCATGAAGTAGGATACACTGAACATGCTTTTACTCACTTTTCTTTTGTCTTTAGCTCACTTCCCCCTGAACATGTTCAGCAGCATCCCTTTCTAAATAATAAAACTGCTTGTAACCCAAACTGGAGAAAGAAAGAAACAGTTAAATTTTAGGCTTTTCAATTTCATCATATGTAATTTTGTTAACAAACTTTTTTACTGTTTCTAATAACTTTTAGTGAATGAGAGTGTGTGTGTGCCCTGCGATGGGTTGGCACTCCGTCCAGGGTGTATCCTGCCTTGATGCCCAATGACGCCTGAGATAGGCACAGGGTCCCCGTGACCCGAGAATAGTTCAGATAAGCGGTAGACAATGAATGAATGAATCATTTTTAGTGTCGAAGTTTAATGTGTGGTAATTATGTGATTTAATGTGATAGGCTAGCATAATGCATATTTGTTTAATAAAGCTTTAGTTTCTATTAAACACACACACACACACACACACACACACATATACCCAAACATTTGAATGCCTGTATATCATGTTTTCCGCACGATAAGCAGCATAACTGTTGATAAGGGTTAATAATAAAAGTTTCTTGAGCATCAAATCAGCATATGATAATGATTTCTGAAGGATCAAAGTGACACTGAAGACTGGAGAAATGATGATGAAAATTCAGCTTTGCATCACAGAAATTAATTACCTGATGTATTAAAATATAAAAGTATTTTGATTACATAAAGGGAGCCCTGGTAAGCATAAGAGACTTCATTAAAACATTTAGAAATCATAATGTTTCCAAACTTTTGTCAAGTACTGTTTATATTATGCACTGAGAGTGAAATTCAGTGTGGTCAGTTCGACAGTATACAACAATGACACTGTGTCTCCATTTCAGTTTTCCATCAGAGAAACAGGACTATAAATAGTAAGGTAAGTCTCTTTTTTCTTGTTGTTTTTAGTATTCAGTTGAGTAATTCAAGCTATTTGAATGCCTCTTTGTATAATTAACTATTGATAATATTGAGTGTCTGATATTACAGCTAGTGCTGTTCAAAACATGTGTTTGTTAGGGCTGATTATGGCTTGCAGCTTTCTGGGGAAACGCTCATTAAAACAACTTCACACTATAAGCATCCTGAACAATATATACGTGACATAACAGTAATAGACTAGCAGTACTATAGTCTATGTGTCATTTAGGCACAAACATTTTATCACCTCAAGCCACTGATTAAAGGTAGTGTGCGTGACTGATGTGTCATGGAAAGTATATATTATCACTGTGGTGGAAAGGATGCCAGCATCCCCGATAACAAAAGCTTGCTGAGGAATAAAGGGTCAGCCCCACCAAGAAGGATAGCTATAAGCATAATGAAAAGCAGTTTCAAAGTGATGAAAATGGATGTATATGATCTGCCACTGTTTTGTTTCACTAAGACACCAATGGAAAAAGCAGAGAAGATGAGATCCTTCAAAGATGAGAGAATTTGGGAGAATTTGGCACTCAGCTTAGAGTTCATTTTTTGCTGTTGCATTTACATAGTGTTTTTTAAACATGGAGTGATATACAGTGGGGCAAAAAAGTATTTAGTCAGCCACCAATTGTGCAAGTTCTCCCACTTAAAAAGATGAGAGAGGCCTGTAATTTTCATCATAGGTACACTTCAACTATGAGAGACAGAATGAGAAAAAAAAAAACCAGAAAATCACATTGTCTGATTTTTAAAGAATTTATTTGCAAGTTATGGTGGAAAATAAGTATTTGGTCAATAACAAAAGTTCATCTCAATACTTTGTTATATACCCTTTGTTGGCAATGACAGAGGTCAAACGTTTTCTGTAAGTCGCCACAAGGTTTTTTTCACACTGTTGCTGGTAGTTTGGCCCATTCCTCCATGCAGATCTCCTCTAGAGCAGTGATGTTTTGGGGCTGTCGCTGGGCAACACGGATTTTCAACTCCCTCCAAAGATTTTCTATGGGGTTGAGATCTGGAGACTGGCTAGGCCACTCCAAGACCTTGAAATGCTTCTTACGAAGCCACTCCTTCGTTGCCCGGGCGGTGTGTTTGGGATCATTGTCATGCTGAAAGACCCAGCCACATTTCATCTTCAATGCCCTTGCTGATGGAAGGAGGTTTTTACTCAAAATCTCACGATACATGGCCCCATTCATTCTTTCCTTTACATGGATCAGTCGTCCTGGTCCCTTTGCAGAAAAACAGCCCCAAAGCATGATGTTTCCACCCCCATGCTTCACAGTAGGTATGGTGTTCTTTGGATGCAACTCAGCATTCTTTCTCCTCCAAACACGACAAGTTGAGTTTTTACCAAAAAGTTCTATTTTGGTTTCATCTGACCATATGACATTTTCCCAATCCTCTTCGGGGTCATCCAAATGCTCTCTAGCAAACTTCAGATGGGCCCGGACATGTACTGGCTTAAGCAGGGGGACACGTCTGGCACTGCAGGATTTGAGTCCCTGGCGGCGTAGTGTGTTACTGATGGTAGCCTTTGTTACTTTGGTCCCCCGCTCTCTGCAGGTCATTCACTAGGTCCCCCCGTGTGGTTCTGGGATTTTTGCTCACCGTTCTTGTGATCATTTTGACCCCACGGGGGGAGATCTTGCGTGGAGCCCCAGATCGAGGGAGATTATCAGGGGTCTTGTATGTCTTCCATTTTCTAATAATTGCTCCCACAGTTGATTTCTTCACACCAAGCTGCTTACCTATTGCAGATTCAGTCTTCCCAGGGCCCGGTGCAGGTCTACAATTTTGTTTCTGGTGTCCTTTGACAGCTCTTTGGTCTTGGCCATAGTGGAGTTTGGAGTCTGACTGTTTGAGGTTGTGGACAGGTGTCTTTTATACTGATAACGAATTCAAACAGGTGCCATTAATACAGGTAATTAATACAGGTAATGAGTGGAGGACAGAGGAGCCTCTTAAAGAAGAAGTTACAGGTCTGTGAGTGCCAGAAATCTTGCTTTTTTGTAGGTGACCAAATACTTATTTTCCACCATAATTTGCAAATAAATTCTTTAAAAACCAGACAATGTGATTTTCTGGATTTTTTTTTCTCATTCTGTCTCTCATAGTTGAAGTGTACCTATGATGAAAATTACAGGCCTCTCTCATCTTTTTAAGTGGGAGAACTTGCACAATTGGTGGCTGACTAAATACTTTTTTGCACCACTGTATGATTTGCCTGTTCTGGTTTTGAGGTTACTTTTCTCCCCAGCATTCCTGCATATGTGTCTGCCTTTTTTTTTTTAATAAACCCTGTTTCATGGCTATCCCTGCACCATGGGTCTGATTTCCCCTGCCTGGCACCTCGTGATACCTGACACAAATTGAAGCTGAAATTCACCTTTAAGCTTAAGGTTTTCTTTAAGAATATGTTTTAGCTGGTCCAGGGATTCAAGATTTTCAGAAATCTGAACCCTTCTCATATTATCAGGGGCCAGTACAACTCACAGCAGCATTTTCTATAGTGGGGCAAAGGTTTAATTCATTCACTTATCTCAGACAAAAAGATGGTATCATTTTGGTTGGCAAAAGTTAACTTGTCCTTTGTTTTTTATATTTAATTTAACAAATTTTTATAATAGTCCTGTCAAATATGTAGCAACAATATTTTGACTATAATTCACACATTTTCAACATGTACTGTTATTAAATAAATCAGAAACCTTGGCATTCATTTCCTTGGTAAACCATTTTTGTGGATTCCATGAGGCGATTACATTCTCTTTATCAGTTTATTTTGCCTTTTGAAAGTCACACACATCTTAAACTGTTTAAGATTCAAAAGTGTGTTGGGTGCAGTCCTGTTTGCACCAGTGAGATGTAAATGGCATAGCTTTAGGTCGCTGTTTAGTATTACATATACTAGGCTAATAGTGAAGGCTGAGTGTCTGAGTCAGAGAGCACCCTTGCTGTTTAGCCCCTTTCAGATGCAAAAGTTAAGTAGCTAAGGCAAAATATGCCTACTTTAAGAATAAAAGCTTACCTTACCAAATAACTTGTGGGAAAAATGGACTGTACCTTTACATTATAATGATGATGATTACAGAGTAAAAGCTGTATTTTCTGATAACCCTATTTAAATTGGCTTAATTTAGGTTCAGTTTCTTCTTTCTCCTTTCAGTTTTTCAGTTTCATCCTTTCCTGAAGTCATATACACCTGCCTGAGAGTAATGTGCTATAGGAATATCATCTGAAATATTTGATCAGTCATGTCACCCTACTTGTGTTCAAGTCACTGTAAAAAAATGATGTGTGTTAGGAACTATTTGATGTTCCAAACACAAGTGCAAAAATCACAAAGTCTAAAGACAGTGTCATGTTCAATTCCTGTTGACTGAAACTTTCTGTTGGTGTTCTGTTCTGTTTCTGTGGGCATTCCAGATTTCAGGGAGCAGCAAAAAATATATATATATATATATATATCAGTGGTGGACCGTCAGGGCCTGCAAGGCCTCCTCTGCTGGCCTAAAAAAAAATCTGAATCATAAAATGATGTTAATTATATTTTGTCCATGAATACTTATTAAATAATTCCAAATGGTCTGTCAGCTTCCTTTCATAGCTTTTTCGATGGTTGTGCTGCTTCCCGACATGTATTTTCGTATTAAAGTATTTAACCAATCACATTTCAGCCATCATTTGTTGCCAGGCAGGGGCAAAGTCAAAGAAGTCTGCCCGGAGGCCTTCACAATCCGTTCTGCAGGCCCTCTAACACAAAATAATTGTCGATGAAACTTTTGCTTAAACCAATCAGATTTTGAGTTGGTTTCACTAGGGCCCTCTAGCAGGCGTACGGCAACGTCACCGTATTCAGACCTGTTGATTGGATAGGATGTGTAATAGCTATTTTGTTTTTGAGGAAAGAGAGGAGGATGGATTTTGTTTACAAATAATCCGAATTTTTGGTGAGTAAAAAATTTTCCGTTGCGATTTTCCTAAATAATATTGCAAGTTTATGAGGTTATTATTGATGTTTTTTATGTGTGTCGTGGCTGTAGCTGCAGTAGGAGGAGACTTGTTCACCCCTGGTTTGTCTATTCAATAAAGGCATTTATTGTGGCTACAGGAGTTATCTATCTGCGATGCAACGGCTCTTTATACTGTATTTCTCATATTAAGATGGTTTTTTTTAACCATAAATTGGTTTTTGAGGGGCAGGTTGATTCAGACGGAGCACTACTGAAGGCCAAGGTGCGAAATGCACGGTCCGCCACTGAAAATTTTATATATATATATATATAATTTTTTTTTTCTTTTGGATACGGATGATGGATGAACAAGCAGACGTCCAAGCGAGTTCAACGTAAACTCCCCCAGAGAGACCACCCAATTTGCTCCTCCTTCAGTGTTTGGATATACTTGGATCTAGCTTTTATCTTTTATTTTTTATGGGATGGATTGCCCCAGCATACTGTCACACAATTGCTGAGCTGACGGAGCACGCTGGTTGTGCTGGTGTAAAGGAATCAGACCCAACGCGGAGATAGACGGCGGACAGGGGTTTTATTAAATAAAAGACAGAAGCACACGGACGTTACACAAAGATGAGGACTGGCAAAGTAATGGGGACAGACGGCCACTATAAATAAGGAACATGATTAAGACACATTAGGAACAGGTGAACAAAAGGCGGAGACACATTAGGAAAAGGCATGGCTAAAACAAACACATGGCTAAATAAACAAAACCCCTGCTGAAGGCCCCCTAGTGGTCCATCGGGGGCACTTGCCCCCGTAACAGTACCCCCCCCCACGGTGCGGCTCCCGACGCGCCAACCCCTCCCCCTAGTCCGGGAAAAAACCCTTTGGTCCAGGGAAACCCAGAGAGGAGCGAAGAACACGGAGAGGCAACAAGGGGGGGGAGCAAGGAGCAAGGCGAGGCAAGTTGGGGGAGCGAGGAGCAAGGCGAGGTAGGTGACGGGAGGAGGAACACGGTGAGGTGAGTGGGAGGAGCGAGGAGCAAGGCGAAGCAAGTGGGGGGGGGCGACGGGCATGACGGTAAGGCCAGAGGGTCCCAAACAACGTCCACAGCCGAGCAGAAGCGTCGAGCGACATCCACCGCCGAGCAGGAGGGCCGAGCGACGTCTACCGCCGAGCAGCAGAGCCGAGCAACGTCCACCGCCGAGCAGCAGCACCGAGGCGACGTCCCCTGACGCATAGTCGAACTGAGCGACGACCTCAGCCCGGCTGGGCCGAAAACCCCCGGAGGGAGGGAGGGAGGTGTGGCCGGCGATCTCCTCCGCCGATGAGGAGTGAGGCGGAGCGAGTCCCGGCGAAGACGAAGACGAAGAAGGTCCGATTGGGGCCATCCTCCGCCGACGGAAGTGAGGCGCCGTCCTGTACAGAAGAAGAACAGAAGAACAGGAGAAGAGGGACGCCCCCCACAGGGAACAGAGGTGGAGCGATGTACCCATACTTGAAAAAAAGGGATTCGTAGGGATAAAAGAAAAAAAATTCCACTCCGGAAAAAATATTAACTCAAAAAACAGAAGCGAGGGCAGCCGGTACTCCACTCCGCTAACGGAAGTGAGGTAATACCCTCCACGGAGAACCGGAAGTGGAGCTGTATTACTCCCAGGGAAAAAAACGGAGCGAGTACCGGCAAAAAAGAAAAAAAAGGCAGGTTAAAAACATCTTTCCGCTGCGAAGGGGAACAGACGCGGAAAGATGTGCCGGAGAGAAAAAAAATCAAAAACGGGTGCGTTCTAGGGAGAGCAGGAAGAAAGGAAGCCTCGCATACCTCGCGCCGCGTTGGGTCTGTACGGTTTAGGCCAGTCCTTCTGTCACACAATTGCTGAGCTGACGCAGCACGCTGGTTGTGCCGGTGTAAAGGAATCAGACCCAACGCGGAGATAGACGGCGGACAGGGGTTTTATTAAATAAAAGACACAGAAGCACACGGACATTACACAAAGACGAGGACTGGCAAAGTAATGGGGACAGACGGCCACTATAAATAAGGGAAAATGATTAAGACACATTAGGAACAGGTGAACAAAAGGCGGAGAAACATTAGGAAAAGGCGTGGCTAAAACAAACACTGGCTAAATAAAAAAAAACCCCTGCTGAAGGCCCCCTAGTGGTCCATCGGGGGGACTTGCCCCCGTAAAAACATACATTGCTGAGCAAAAGCGATTGGTCACCCTAAAACTAGTGTGGGATAATTTTTTAGGCCTATATGAATTTGTGTGATTGTCAAAGGATGAGGTGACATCATGAGTAGTTTTGAACACCATTTCTGTTATTGGTTTAATGAAGTAAGGTTCACAAGAAGGGGCACATTGTTTGTGTGTGTCTGTTAAGCATGAGTAGTCTTTGTGTAGCTAATGAATTAGCAGTAGCATTCTTGGTGTTGCAAGTCTTGTCGAAGACAGATAGAGCAGCGTCCACTGTAACTTCTCTAAAGTTGAGGTTAAAGTCAAGGTCAGGTAGTCTGCTCAGAGCAGTCTTAGATCTGTGAGACACCTGCAGCTGAAGTCTGGGAGAATCAGTGCTTTGTTGAAGCACACTGATAAAAGGTTGGGTAAAATCAAGTTCACCCCAGGTCAAAGCTAAAACATATTCAAAATACATAAATTAGCTATAAGCTTAGAATAAACATTTTCATGTTAAGAAGACATCATGGGTATGTCAGAGTCACCATCCCTTTACCATGTTAATGTTTCACACTGAAAAAATGTTAAAAAACCAAAACATAATGATAGGGATAAGAGTCCCATTTTATATATATTTTATATTAAAGCTGAATGGAAAATAATGTAAAATTAGAATATAATAATGTCCTGGAAAAGTCCACAAAAGAAAAATAGGTGGAGCGTTTTGACTTGAGGAGTTAGGCTGATCAGAATCAGAATCAGAAATCAGAATCAGAAAAGTTTTTATTGCCAGGTACAGCAAAGGGTTCGCGAAGAGTACTTTACAGTACTAGGAATTTGTCTTAGTGTCAGGTGCAAAACATATAAACAGATAAAATTTTAAAATAATAAAATAAACTATAATAAATAAATTAAATAAAATTGCAATTGTTACGTGTTGCGATTTACAATGTAAAAGTGTAAGTGAAATTGAAGGAGGCTGTCCAAACATATATGCAGATAACAAATGTACACAATTGAGAATGATAATAAATATGTACACAGAAGTTTGAAGTTGAGTGAGAGTGACTGTCCAAATATGCATATCCAGTATGTACAATCGAGAATGAAATAAATATTGTGTACAGAAGTTTGAGTTTGCAAAAAATGTAGTGCAATTTAGAATGTGAAAGTGTCATGGTTGTCTGTAAGTTCTGGGGGGGGGGGTGATCTGGGGGTAAGTGGGGCACTGCTCAGCAGGCTGACTGCAGTGGGGAAGAAACTGTTCTTGTGGCGTGAGGTCCTGGTCCTGATGGACCGAAGCCTCTTTCCAAAGGGGAAGGACCGAAAGAGTTCATTTCCGGGATGAGAGGGGTCGGCTGCGATCTTGGCTGCACGTCTCCGGGACCTGGAGACGTACAGCTCTTGGAGAGATGGGAGACTGCAGCCAATCACCTTCTCAGCTGAGTGGATGACACGCTGCAGTTTGGCCTTGTCCCTGGCTGTAGCTGCAGCAAACCAGACTGTGATGGAGGATGTGAGGATAGATTCAATGATGGCAGTGTAGAAGTTAACTAGCATCTTCACAGGGAGGAGAAACTTCTTCAGCCGCCGCAGGAAATACATCCTCTGCTGAGCCTTCTTGGTGAGAGACCTGATGTTCTGCTCCCACTTGAGCTCCTTGGTGATGGTGGTGCCTAGGAAACAGAAGGACTCAGCAGATGACACCGGAGAGTCACAGAGGATGACAGGGGGGCGGGGGACTGGGTCCTTCCTGAAGTCCACTATCATCTCCACTGTCTTTAGGGAGTTGAGCTCCAGGTTGTTTGTGCTGCACCATGCACCATGCACTGATGTCATCATGTGTGATAAGAAACATGGATATAAACACTGAGCTTGGAAGCTGAGTTTCGTGGGGTTGATGAGATGTTCCATGTGAGCACCTTGTAATTTGTACTCAGTGCTGACTACAACAAACCTCATCTCTGCGATCATCCAGTCTGAAGTATTTGGTGTCTTCTTTAGTTTGAGTCACACTCAACTGAGCTGTCAGGTCAGTGTGGAATTGGAGTCCGATAGTGGTAAAGTATCAGTGAGCTAGAGTCAGATAGATTGTTTCGTCGTTAGATAAAAATATTTTCCACACTCAACATTCAAATGTTTCTGATTCATCAATTTACTGTCATTAAGAATTAGTCTCACACAAACATGGTGTGTACACATTTGGGGTCGTTTTACAAGAGGGAAAATACAGAAACTCATCTAATTAAAGTCATTAAAGGATAACTTTGGCCATATTCTAAAGAAATAAAATTTTCAACAATCCCCATACAGGCCCTAAAACCAACAATAAATTCCCTCTACTCACAAGGAATGTCTGTCCGTCTGCAGCCTCTATTAGCTTAGTTGTCTGTGCCATTGTTGTCCAAAAATCAGTATAAACATAACAGCCACACCGGGTAATGTGTTTCCTAATTCCAAAATGTTTGGTGGAGCAGTTTCTTAAATCCTTTATCCTGGCAACCTTAGCCCTCCTATCACTTATTTGTCTAATGATTGTTTTAACTCGTTAGGAACCTTTTCTGAGAATTAATACATCCTATAAAAACAACCCCTCCGTCCTTTAGTCTGTCTATCTTTTTATTTTAACTGATGACTCTGTGGATACCAATCACTGACCTTTAAGACACAGTGCTGTTTATCATATTTGTTCAAGTGAGCTCTGCCTTATTATTACAAGTGTTATTATCATTTATTAATATTATTTATTACTAATAGTACCAGGAATTTATTTATTATTATTATATCCCATGCACTTGTGTACTTGTATTGTGAGGATCATTGTGGTTACCTGACATTGAATTATTTCTCCCAACTCTTAAGGGAGGATGCTATCCTTATTTACTTACTTAGTTTTACTTATTGCTTAGTTGTTTAAACTTATTTGCTCTTCTTATCGATGCTATGGCTCTCTCATTCACACTATCCTATTTTTCTGTTAGTTTAATCCCATCCTGTACTTCATGCACTATCACTAGTATCCAGTCCTAGTTTCAACACATTTGTGCTTGACTGCCATTCACTATTTTTATACAGTAAATAGGGTATTTTGGTGTTTTCCTTGTTTGTCTTAGTAATTACCCACCACTAGAATGGTTCTTCTTTTATACACAGTTAGCTACATAAGCATCATATCTCCTCAGCTTCTCATCAGTCTGTGATGTCCGCCTATACCGTGCTTCTGCATAGTGTATATGAATTTTACTTCTAATTTTTACATTCGGTTGTTCTGCACTGTTATGTGTCAGGACCAGGTCTTGAACTCAGGTCTCTGGTGTGACAGTCCTTTAGTTGCCACTGAGCCCCCGGACAGGAGATGAACCCAATAGTCAGATGCCTTCTTAAGTTGCTTCCAAAGAGTTTATTGAAACCAAGAAAAGAGTAAAATAATCCCTTTCTTCAATGCAGTCACAAAACATAAGAGTAGCCAGTCAAAAAAGGAAGAAAGAACTCCACAAGGAAAATCAATGATCTTCAAACAAAAACTCTGGAAAAACTTCCCAAAAACCAACACAGGAAAATACTCCAAAAGGCATGGGAGAAAACGTTAGCACAAGGGCAACACTTACGGCAGCAACTGGCTAGAGAATCACAATAACCAGACAAAGAGGCAGAGAAAGAGCACAGCTTAAATACACAACACAGAACGAGACACATGTGAAAACAATAGAGCTCATAACTAAGGTGAAAATTATAGGCATGAGGGTCCGATGGCGACCTCTAGTGGTCAA
>JAUCMX010000048.1:0-48677 GCA_033459395.1 Hemibagrus guttatus | reverse complement strand
TTTTGTAATTTCAGAAATATTTTTAATTGGAGATTAATTAGCCTGTGTGAAGTAAGGATAGAAACTAACTAACTGTGTAAAGATTACAATTATTTTCTTCTTTTCTCTATGACAGGTGACTCCATGGCAGATCCAATAGAGACAATTTCCACTCATAAAGTTGTAGATAAAGGTGATGATGTTACTCTGTCCTGCAGCTAGAAAAATGCTGTTTCAGTAAATAATCTGTTCTGGTACAACCAATATCCAAAATCTAAACCTGAGTTCCTTTTCTACATCTTCACAAGTGGAGATAAAACTGACCCAATGCCACCACGTCTGTCTGCTAAAATTGGTGATAAAACTAAACAAGTGGATCTGATCATCTCCTCTGCTGCTGTATCAGACTCTGCTCTATACTACTGTGCTCTGCAGCCCACAGTGACAGGAAATCCAGCTGCACTGTACAAAAACATTAACACAGTTTTGTTATACTGAAGGTAGGTATATAAATGTACACCCCTTACATGAGGAATTCTGCTTGTTTTTGACTCTCACAAATTTCAAGTGAAATAAAACTCACACACATAATCTCATGAACAGAATATAACTGTACATCTCTCCACTATAGATAGACTTTCTGCAGTTCCAATTTTATACAAGAATCAAATGTACATTAAATAATTGCTTAAATTGAATGATGTTCGTTTTTTAATGCATTATTATAGGAAATACTTTACAGTAATACATTACACATTTTTCAAATATTTACAAAAATATATTTTGAAAACAAGGATCAATGTAAGAACTTAAATTACAGAAAACTAAATAAACCTAACTATAAGAAACACGTAATGCTTCTTAAGTAATTATTTGCTGTTTATTTAGACTGTTATAGTTTTTTTCATTCAAACAGGGTCTTCTTCTTCTTCTTTCGGCTTTTCCCTTCAGGGGTCGCCACAGCGAATCATCTCTCTCCACCTATCCCTATCTTCTGCATCCTCAACCCTTGCACCCACTAGCTTCATATCCTCATTTATTACATCCATATACCTCCTCTTTGGCCTTCCTCTTTGCCTCCTGCCTGGCAGCCCCATGTCCAACATTCTCCTACCAATATACTCACTGTCCCTCCTCTGAACATGTCCAAACCATCTTAATCTGGCCTCCCTAACTTTGTCCCCCAAACGTCCAACATGAGCTGTCCCTCTGATGTACTCATTCCTAATCCTGTCCAATCTTGTCACTCCCAAAGAGAACCTCAACATCTTCAGCTCTGCTACCTCTAGCTCTGACTCCTGTCTCTTCCTCAGTGACACTGTCTCTAAACCATACAGCATGGCCGGTCTCACCACTGTCCTGTACACCTTCCCCTTGATTCTCGCTGATATTTTCTGATCACACAGAACTCCCGACACCTTTCTCCACCCATTCCAACCTGCCTGCACTCGCTTCTTCACCTCTTTCCCACACTCTCCATTACTCTGGACTGTTGACCCCAAGTACTTAAACTCCTGTACCTTCTTCACCTCTTCACCCTGTAACCTTACTGTTCCACTTCCCTCCCTTTCATTCACACACATGTACTCAGTCTTACTACGACTGACCTTCATTCCTCTTCTCTCCAGCGCAAACCTCCACCTCTCCAGGTTTTCCTCCACCTGCTCCCTGCTCTCACTACAGATCACAATGTCATCTGCAAACATCATTGTCCAAGGAGACTCCTGTCTGACCTCCTCTGACAACTGGTCCATCACCATAGCAAACAGGAAGGGGCTCAGAGCCGATCCCTGATGCAGTCCCACCTCCACATTGAACTCCTCTGTCTGACCTACAGCACACCTCACCACTGTTCTGCTCCTCTCATACATGTCCTGCACCACTCTGACATACTTCTCCGCTACTCCTGACTTCCTCATACAGTACCACAGCTCTTCTCTTGGCACCCTGTCATACGCTTTCTCCAAGTCTACAAACACACAGTGCAACTCCTTCTGACCATCCCTATACTTCTCCATCAAAATCCTCAGAGCAAAAATTGCATCCGTTGTGCTCTTTCTGGGCATGAAGCCATACTGCTGCTCACAAATTTCCACTACCTTCCTTAACCTAGCTTCCACTACTCTTTCCCATACCTTCATTGTATGGCTCATCAACTTTATCCCCCTATAGTTACTGCAACTCTGCACGTCACCCTTATTCTTAAAGATCGGCACTAACACACTTCTTCTCCATTCCTCAGGCATCCTCTCACTCTCTAAAACCCTGTTGAACAAATTAGCTAAAAATTCCACTGCTGCCTCTCCCAGACACTTCCAGACCTCCACCGGAATGTCATCAGGACCAACTGCCTTCCCACTTTTCATCCTCTTCAAAGCCTTCCTGACTTCATCCTTTCTAATCTTATCTACTTTCTGTTCCACAGAGTTCACCCCTTCTACTCTTTTTTCCCTCTCATTTTCCTCATTCATCAGCTCCTCAAAGTATTCCTTCCATCTCCTCTGTACACTCTCCTCACTTGTGAGCACCCTTCCATCTCTATCCTTAATAACTCTAACTTGCTGCATATCCTTCCCATCTCGATCCCTCTGCCTAGCTAACCTGTACAAGTCCTTCTCTCCTTCTCTAGTGTCTAACCTAGTGTACAACTCGTCATATGCCTTCTGCTTGGCCTTAGACACCTCCCTCTTCACTCTGTGCTGTAACTCCTTGTGTTCCTGTCTGTTCTCTTCAGTCCTGTCCATGTCCCACTTCTTCTTGGCTAACCTCTTCCTCTGGATACTATCCTGAACTTCCTCATTCCACCACCAAGTCTCCTTATCTTCTTTCCTCCTTCCAGATGACACACCCAGCACCTTTCTCCCTGTCTCCCTGATCACTTCTGCTGTAGTTTCCCAGTCATCTGGCAGCACTACCTGACCACCCAGAGCCTGCCTCAACTTCTGTCTAAATTCCTCACAACATTCCTCCTTTTTCAGCTTCCACCACTTGGTTTTCTTCTCTATCTTTGACCTCTTCGTCTTACAGACCATCAAAGTCATCCTACACACCACCATCCTATGCTGTCTGGCTACACTCTCTCCCACTACCACTTTACAGTCACTAATCTCTTTCAGATTGCCTCTTCTACATAGGATGTAGTCTACCTGTGTTCTCCTACCTCCACTCTTGTAAGTCACTCTATGCTCCTCCCTCTTCTGAAAATAAGTGTTAACCACACCCATGTCCATCCTCTTAGCAAAGTCCACTACCATCTGTCCTTCAAGGTTCCTTTCCTTAACTCCAAACTTGCCCATCACCTCCTCATCACCTGTGTTCCCCTCGCCAACATGTCCATTAAAATCCGCTCCTATCACTACTCTCTCACCCGTGGGAATACTCTCCATCACCTCATCTAATTCACTCCAGAATCTCTCTTTCTCCTCTAACTCACAGCCTACCTGTGGGGCATAACCACTAACAACATTCAACATCACCCCTTCAATCTCTAACTTCAGACTCATCACCCTGTCTGACACTCTCTTCACCTCCAGGACATTCCTCACAAACTCCTCCTTCAGGACCACACCTACCCCATTTGTCTTACTATCCACACCATAATAAAACAGCTTGAATCCTGCTCCTATACTACGAGCCTTGCTACCCTTCCACCTGGTCTCCTGTACACACAGTATATCCACCTTCCTTCTCTCCATCACATCAGCCAGCTCTCTACCTTTCCCTGTCATAGTACCAACATTCAGAGTTCCTATTCTCAGTCCTACACTCTTAACTTTCCTCTTCTCTCTCTGTCTGCGCACTCTCCTCCCTCCTCTACTTCTTCGACCAACAGTAGCCCAATTTCCACCGGCACCCTGTAGGTCAACGGCGCCGATGGCGGTCGTTGTTAACCCGGGCCTCGACCGATCCGGTATGAAATTCGTACTGACGATTCGCATGGTTAAATTTGGCAATGTTTTACGCCGGATGCCCTTCCTGACGCAACCCTCTCTATTTATCCGGGCTTGGGACCGGCACAGAAGTCACTGGACTGTGACCCCCATGGCTAGATTTTTCATTCAAACAGGGTAAAGCTGTTAAAAACAAGCTAAAAACAACCTTATTATTTAAAATGTGTGGTTTACCCCAAATTAATGTTTTTCTTGCTATGTTTATGTATTGTGTTGCAATTGATATAATAATTACAATAATTACAAAATAAATAGAACTCCAACAGTCTTCCATAAAATGAGCAACTTCCATGTATTTATTTTATTTTGCTCTGTTTGTTTTACTTTTTTATTTTACTATGTTTTCTGTACTCCAGCAGTTTTTTAGCACGAAATTTCGTATGCTGAAGCAAATAAAAAAGATTTTTTCCTGTACCTCTAATAATATTTTGCATGATGTTACAGGTTTGTTGTAGATGTATGTTTGTTAAAAATGGTATAATTGTTTAATTGTGTTAAAAAAAATCCTCCCAATTTGTTGATAATTTACTCAATTTAATTAAGACAAGCACAGAAGGTATAGTTTGCGTATGAGTTAGGTATGAGCTACTTTTTCCTGCTGGTATATGGACTGCTGTGATCGTATAGTGGTTAGTACTCTGCATTGTGGCCGCAACAACCTGGTCCGAATCCGGGTCACAGCATCGGCTTTTCTGCATCACCGTCTAATGGGCAGCCTGACCATGGCTGGTGACCCCGTCTACTTTGTCAAGCACTATGAAAAGCATAAGCAGGTAGGACCTCGCTTCTTTAACATGCCTGTGGGCCTGTGGCGCAATGGATAACGCGTCTGACTACGAATCAGAAGACTCCTGGCTGGCTCAGCTCCTTTTAGCCCAGTCCAAAGGTGTGCAACAGACTCCAGCGACTGAATTTCCGGCAGAGTAACAGTGCTCGTAATCTCTGAAATGCGGAGAGTCCTGTACTGGGTAGCATGCTGGCTTACTTTACCCTGTTTACTAACCCATCTATCCATCTATCCCTAGAGTCACGGCTCAAGTAGCCGAATGCTCAGAGAGCTGTGAACGCTGACCACTTTGTTCTCTGCAATGCAGCCCAAATACACTACATGTTTGGTGCTTAGGATGTTGGGACTGACGCTCACAAACACAGAGAGATAAAAAAGGAAGAGTTCATATCAGTTCATCAACAAGCTTAAGTACGATTTAAATGGAAGAATTCAGTGGTATTGTAGCTTTAAACAGTGGGAAAGAGGACAAGCGTAAGGCCCAGGAGGAGGTGTATGGATGTGGTATGAGAAGACATGCAGGGGACAGATTGAAACGGAGAAAAATGATCCGAGCTGGTGAACCCTAAAGGGAGCCAAGAATGGTATTGTAGCTTTGGTTATGTAAGGCGTTGCGCAATGAATCAAAATGAATGCAACACCAACAATTGCTGACTGTAATCCGTGACCCTTTTCGGATTCCGTTAAGGAACAGTTCAAAGGCTTCCCGACCACTATCAGTTTTGCTGGTGATCCTATAAAGCCACGTTCCCATACCGGGAATTCTACAGCACGAACACTGTGCATGGGACGTTCTTTGATGTTCCAATATGACAATGATCCAAAGCACAAGGCCAAGTTGACCCTCCAATGGCTCAAAAAGAATAAAAAAATAAAGGTGAAGGCTTCTGGAGTTGCCATCACAGTCTCCTGACCTGACATTTGTTTTGCCTTCTCACTCATATTTTCTTTAAAAAATGGTACACATCTTGCAAATTCTCCCGAGGTATGCAAACTTTTGAGCACAAATGTATACACACTGTTAAAAAAAATCTCTCTCTTGTGATTCATAAATAGTCTGTTTTTGACACAAGTTGGATTATTAGGATACAGTTTGTTCATTTGGAGACAAATCTATCTCTAGTGATCCTCAGTGATCAATCTGTGCTCCTCTGCTGGTCTGATCATGGAGACATGGAGTCTTGGGGTGCACATCACCTAGGATCTTTTCTTGAGCAGAAAATCCCATAAGTGATTCGATTTCCTGCAGAGACAAACAAAACACACCTCCCTCATCATCACTATGTTCAGGAAAATATATTGCTAGCATGTTGAACAGCTGTACCATTGTTTAATATGTGAAACTGCACTGAGTCTCAGAGCACTAGAACCTACAGCAGATTATAAAAACCACTGGAACCATCAGGGTCTCTCTTACCTTTAATGAGCTACACACACCATCTTTGATATTGTCAAGATCAGAAGATGTTTTTCCAAACCTCACTGAAATACCTACCTATGCAATGAATAGATTAAAAAAATAATTTACATACAAAATACAATAATTTATCATTTTTATGTGCTTAGAGAAAGCAAAACCCTTGGGTGAGTTAAAAAATAACAACAGATTCAATCAGTATCAATAAAAACTTGCTAATGGTGCTAGGTTAAGCTAGCAAGAAACACAAGGTGATACCTGCCCTCTAACATAGTTTGTCTAGACATTTAAAAAAAAATAAGTAAATGGTGGAATGTAGGTGCACACACAGTCTTACATGTTCTCAAACCAGTGGAGCTAATATAAGTGTAAAAGGGAGTACAAGCAACAAACAAACATCAGCCAGTTAGCATGCTAACACTGAACCGATAGTCTGAAACAATGTACTGCATTTTAAACTGGTAGATCCACCTCTTTTGGTTCTCTTTTGGGTTCTTGTCTTCTCACTGGTCAAGTGTGTCACCCAGTTAATGGTGATTGCCACAGAGTCCCACCTATAGGAGACCAGCTACAGACAGATGATCAGAAAACTAAAAATGGAGAAATAAAGAAACAGAGATAGGAGCACATGCATTCAAGTGTCACATGACAATCATACTTTGTACCTATCTATGATATTTGGTGAGGTTGTGGCTCTTAAAGGAGAGAAGGCCATTGATATATATATATATTGACACAGAAAGATAATGGAGTTTGTTGTGCAGTGATAATGATTGCCTCTGTTTACCTAAATAAGGATGATGTTCCCCAATCCTGCTGTGCCCCACAATTCCCTGGGTCGGGCCTTGTCTCTGCTCAGCACTGCCTGGAATTCACAGCCATAGAGCACACGCCGACAACAGCACCCTTCACCTTCTTACCTCACCTCAAGAACTTTAAAATAAAAGAGTACTTTTCTCACATCTATGTTCACATATATATAGAGTAGAATATATATTTTCACAAATCAAATACCTTCTTCACAGATCATTCTTCACAGATCTTCACAACTTTGGAAATTGGGTCAGAACACAGGGTCAGCCATGATATAGCACTCCTGGAGCAGTAAGGGTAAAGAGCCTTGCTCAGGGACCCAACATGTCGCTTTAACCACATTCTGCTGACCAACAACCCTTAACCACTTAAGCCACCACTGGCCCCCAGAATTGCTTTCAATGTGCAACAACAGACTTCTGTACAGAATCACAACACAAAGGAAAGAAGCCAATGTGAGAAGTGGGACTCGAACCCACACCTTGTCCGGAAGCAGTTACATTGAGCTTTACTCTCCTTTTCTGTTTCCCTTTCCCAACATATCAGCTAACAACAGACAAAAAAAAAAAAAAAACAGTTGCGGTAACAGCCATGCTTTTCTCACAAGATGGAGATATTTACATGTTTACACTCCCTTTTGAAATGCCTGACTGTGAGGACAATTAGAAGCTGAAGCAAGCTCAAGTTAAACAGCTGAAGCTTTACAAATTCAGGAGTTCAGGAGAATAATGTAATGTTCTCAAACTGCTATTTGTTGTTATGCTTTGTAAATGAAAAAAATGACTTTTCGTTGTGGTTGCTGTGTAGCACAGCTTCATCCATAGTCTTTTTTTTGGTAGTTTGAGTTGACTTTATGAATAAAAATAAACTGTATGCGCTTGCATTTGCTTGCATCCTGCTTGTATTTGAATACAATGTGGAAAGATTCCCCACAAGCAGCAATGCTTCAGTAAGAATCAGCAATCTGTCAGTAACATTGGTGACACTGTCATGTGATGCTGTGGGGCGGAGCTTCATGAACATTTATGATGTTGACATATCAGAGTACATAAAGACCTCAGAATATTTACATTCAGCTAAAACATTCATCATGTTCACTGTTATATTCGTGTCTCTGTGGCTTTCACTAGGTGAGTTAACATTGACTTTTTTATTGCATAAATATTAAATGTTGAATTAATGGTTAAATAGTCTGTGTGGTGATGAGAAAAAGCAGAATGTGAGACTTATGTAACACTGGCTTCATCCACACATAGGTTACTGACATTATGTTCTTTCCTCTATAACAGGCGACTCCATGGCAGATTCAATAGAGCCACTTTTCACTCATAATGTTGTAGATGAAGGTGATGATGTTACTCTGTCCTGCAAATACAAAACAAGTTACACAGGAAACATCTACCTGCACTGGTACAGGCAATATCCAACATCTCACCCTAAATTCCTTCTTTATATTGATACAAGAGGGTCTAAAAGTGACCCAATCCCACCACGTCTGAATGCTAATGTTGATAAAAACATGCAGCAAGTGGATCTGATCATCTCCTCTGCTGCTGTATCAGACTCTGCTCTATACTACTGTGCTCTGGAGCCCACAGTGACAGGAAATCCAGCTGCACTGTACAAAAACGTTTACACTGTTTAATTACACTGAAGGCAGATATACTACTGTTTTTTCTTCTTTTGGCTAGGGTTTGGCACAGTGGAGCATTGATTTGCATAGTTTGACTTAACACAGGTTTTACACTGGATGCCCTTCCTGACACATTATATATTTATGTGTATTGATATTATCAGTTGATATAATATCAGCTTTGAGCTTACTGACTGCACATTAGAAACTCTACTTGAAGGAACAAAAATACAAAGTTAATGTCTCTGTGCTGTGCTTTTTTACTAGTTCCTCGATTCATTTTAAGTGGCCTACTTTAAACTAAAAAAAAATTTAATAAAACTTTCAAAATTAAAAGATTCCTGTAAATATAGCACACACACACACCACCTCAGACATTTCTCTCACACACTTGACTTATTGTATATGAACACTTCACAATACCAAAGTAATGAAACATAATTAAATCATTTTGGTCTTTAATTCTTACTACCAGTGCCTTCAAAGTAAAATAGATATTTACTTCTCATCCTAAATTGTGAACACACAGGCCTATGAAGGTATTTTTTAGATTTTTATCAACTGTCAATTGTGAGTAACTACTATTTTATTATTTAGTATTATATACATGAAATTGTGATTTAGATATCATTACACTAATTAGCATTCCTATACTTACCTTTTGAGCATAGGCACAGCAAATGTACATGTAAAGAGAGATTTTGTTAAAAAATATGCTTCTGTTGTTATATGATGATCACTATGGAAATTCTGCATTCATTTTTTTATACAAAAGCCAGTGAGCCAGTGTAGTGACCAGTGAGTTTATTCACATTTGAAGTTACACAGCAAAATATCATAATTATTTATAGGTGTACAAATAATGTAACCATAGTATTGTAACGTAATGTACACGTAGCATTGTATAGACAATACATTTTGAAATGCAACACAGTCGTATTAATGACTCTAGTTCACTGTCACTGATACTGTGTGAAGTGATGATCTGTGTAAAGTTACACTACAACAGCAGCACTTCCTGGGTGTGGCCTTCTAGAGACATGTAAAGTTCAGCACATACAGCACTATTATACAGAATCCTCACAGAGCTGTGTTCAGAAATGGCTCGACTATACAACTTACTGTACATAGTGAGATACATACCACTGATTCTCACTCTAGTTACAGGTCATTTATTTTCAGCAGTTAATCAACTGTATTAATAATTAAAATGGATTTATAATCACTTACTTAATTATATTAATTAATACCCATGTTTGTATTAACCTAGAAATTTCTTCAACAAATATTTGTTTTACAAATTCTACTACACATTGATATATTTCTTAATGTTACTTTTCACAGCAGGCAGTTCTGCGGATAAAATTGGACCAACGGATGAAGATGCCAACATTGTCAGGAAAGAAACAGACAGTGTTACTCTGAAATGTTCATATGAGTCAAGCAGTGAATATATTTATCTTTACTGGTACAAACAATATCCTAACAGCGCACCACAGTTTTTACTGTATAAAGGTGCAAGGTCAAGATCTGGCCAGAGCACTCCTGCTGATCGTCGATTAGAGACAGAAACAAGCAGAGTCTCTACTGAACTTACTATCAGAGGTCTAAAGCTCTCAGATTCTGCACTCTATCATTGTGCTCTAAGAGTAGCAGCACAGTGATACAGAGTCAGTGAAAGTCTTTACAAAAACGTATAAAACAGAATAAATGAAGATTCTAAAACCACATCAAAGATCCTCCCTTTACCAACCTGTTATCAGTTAACCACTGTTATGGGTAGCAGGGCTGAGGGTGAACCACTAGGGGGCCCTCAGTAGGGGTTGTCATGTCTGTTTATGTTTATGTTTTGGCCATGTGTGTGTTTAAGCCCCGCCCTCGCCTAATGTGTGTTCCCGCCCCTGATCACCTGTTCCCAATGTTTCCCTGATTATGTTTCCTATATATAGTCCTGTCTTTGTCTTCTTTAGTTGCTAGTCCTCGTTTGTATGTAGGCAGATGTGGTGTCGCGGTTTCTGTTCCATGTTCTGTTCATGTCTCGTGTTTGATGTTTAATAAACCCCTTTTTGTTTCACGGAAGCTTCGCGTTGGGACTGTTATATCCAGCCGGACACCGCCGGCCGTAACAACCACACACACAAACAATGTTTGTGGTAATTCTGTGGTATAAATGAATAAATAAAAAAGTAAGCAAGCAAACTAATAAATCAAAATAAAATGTGTTTAAAAGTGACACAATACGATGGTAAAGTCACAAATCTACATTGTTATGAAAAAAAGTATAAAAGTATAAAAAAGTATTTTATAGACATTAACAGATTCATTGTGTGCAGGTGCATATGACATGAAATTGTTTATTTACCTTTTCTTGCCAATTTTGTCAATGATTCAATGTAAATTAATAAATAAACAAATAAATAAATGTGTTCATTCCACCTTATGTCTATTATGCATGTATGTACAGATGCATGTTACTTTGTTGGATGTGAGTTAGAGCAATGTCCTTTTACAAACCCCTCAGAACAGATGGGAGTTTGATTGAAGTACACTGAGTTTGATTGTACAGATACACTTGTACAGACTGAACAGAAGATAAAATGGATAAACAAAGAAACTCCTATAGACAGTAGAGTTCATTGTCACTTTAACTGCATGCACATTTGATTAATAAAGGTCAATGTTTCTTTTACTGTATATATACTAAAACATGACTGTGAGATTATGGATGTCTCTGACGTTTGAGTTAACTCTATTCTGTTCCCACTAGAACTGTGACATTCAGGATTTCCTGAACAGAATTTTATCTACCAGTATTTGTTATGTTGCAGCTGCAGGACACTAAGCACCTGTTTATGATGTTTAGAAGGTAAAGTGGGTTTGTATGTGATTATATAATATGTTGAGGTTTTATTAATGTCAGAGACACAGCTACACATCTAATATGTTTAAGATAAAGTAACTTACTTCTGAGAAAATACTTGACACAGTTATGTACATTTGCCAATTTCCAACAAACAGTACCACTAATTCAGCTCTTATAGCCAGCAATGAATAAAGTCTTAGGGTTTAACAGAAGTCAGACAATAGTATGATGTTAAAGGTGACTTTATGAAACAGCTGGAAGGACAGTGTACTGATACATTGAGGCTCTGGTGTAGTGGAATGTCTGTATTGCACTGGTAACTGCATCCATTCAATGGTGAAACTATGATATTGCTCAGTACATGTTGAATTGTGTTCATCAAGAAAAACTATGTTCTCTTATGTGCAACAGAATTAATAGAAATTGAGGATATGGACACCCATAATCTTCTATTATACACCTATAATCAATTCCAATTCCCCTTTTCTCCTGAGTGAACAAAGTTATCTTGTCCACCATTTAATCCTTTGGACGCAGTAGTTTAAAGTGATATTTTGTAAAAATAAAAAAATAATGAAAAAAATAAAGATGCTTCTAGTGCTCTGTATTGATCAAAACTGCAATTTTACTAGGTTTTAATTTTACTAAAATACTAGGTATGTTCATCTTAATATTAGTTTTTAGTATTTTTCATTTTTCATTCATTTGTTTATTTCTTTTCGCTTTTATTCCACAGGGAGCACATCAATGCAAGTGCATCTTATAGCAGAAAAGCATGTCTTGGAAGGTAATGATGTCATTCTGCCCTGCAATTTGACTACTACTAGACACATTAGGCACAAGGAGGAAACACACCGTATCACAGGAGTGGAAAAAGTACTGAGAATCAAGCACATGGACACTAATACACAGCATGAAGCATTGCACATTGTTACTGTTTGTGTAAGCATTTTTTGGCTACTGAAAAGAAACCAATTTGTATTTAGTTAATATTGACTATTTGCATTAAATGAACTCAGAGTTCCTGCCACTTAATATTGGCTTCCTTTCATTCCTTTCTGCTCTTTGAGCATGTCCTCAAGAACACTGCTTGCAATAGTAGTTAACTGAAAAGTTTAGCACAAGCCCATAGAACAGGAAGACGTACATTTATAGGGTACAGTGAAATGGCATCAGTGCATGACAACCCAATCAAAGGTTCTGTGGCTCGTTGGTCTAGGGGTATGAGTCTTGCTGTGTGTGTGAGAAATCACAGGTTCAAATCCTAGAGGAACCCTTTCTGTCATATTAACTTGTTGCTCTGCAAGAGTCAGCTTTTTCTCATCATGACATTGGTTCATTGTCTACCGCTTACCCGCTGTATTCTCAGGTCACAGGAAGCCTGTGCCTATCTCAGGCATCATGGCAGGATACACCCTGGACAGAGTTCCAACCCATCGCAGGGCGCACACACTCTCATTCACTCACACGATCACACACTACGGTACCTGGAGGAAACCCCCAAGGCACAGGGAGGACATCCAAACCCCCCATTAACATAAAAGATAGTAACAGAAAGTTAACATAAGAGGAAGGTTAAACACAGACAGATAACTATAGCATTAACTACACTGTGTAGCATGTAGCATTATAGAATAATTTAAATTAATTTGAACATATGATTGAATGCAGTTACTATACTACACACACAATATACAAACAATTAGTAAAGAGGTACTCATGCTAGTGAACTGCTTAATATTATCAATATAAATCTATCAATATTCAGCCTTAACAGATTTAAACATGAAATAAAATATTCTATTCACTGCTTGTTATTTGAACTATGACTAAGTAAAAGTGGGTGGAGCTAGATGTGGTAAGATAGAGTTTAGAAAGTTTCACAGAGATCCTGCCATTTATACCTACTGCAAGAGAGACACAACAGTCATGTTACTCTTCTTTATTTTCATAGTTGTTAAAAACATTGGTACGTCATTTATATTATACACAAACTTTAGGTGAATGCTGGAGATTTGAACTGATACCTAAAATGATTCAGCTAAAAAAATTACACCCTTAAGCAATGAAAGTAGAAATGTTTATGTTGTTGCAATGTTTTATAGCAGGTGCTGTTGACAGCAGCATTACACCAGACCAAACCATCATATCTTCAAGTGAAGGCAGCATCATCACACTGACCTGCACATATGATGACTCAGCTAGCAATCTTTACTGGTATCAACAAAAACCTCATTCAGAACCAGAGTTTCTTCTGCTGATCTTTAAATACACAGATAGTGTCACTGAAGCTGCACATGACCCACGACTATCCACCAAAGTTCGTAAAAAGGAGAAGAAAGTAGATCTGGAGATCTTTCCTGCTGCAGTATCAGACTCTGCACTGTACTACTGCGCCATGCAGCCCACAGTGACACAAAACTCAAACACACTGTACAAAAAGTCAAGCTTGATATTTTTCTCAGCAGGGGGAGCTGTTTACCTGTTTCATTCAAATACACTTTTCTTTCTTATTTCTCAGACTTTGATGTTCATTTGCTTTGAATATCAACAATGATCCTCTTACATATGCTGGTAATGCTTATTGGTTGAACAATCAGACATGAAATCCTTTAATAATAAATTTTACTCTTTAATAAAAAATAATTATTTCTGCTAAGGTTCATGCTGTTATTCCCCTTTTGTAATAATAATAAAGAAACACAAATTTAATAACAATATATATTTAAATAATTTAACGTAACACTTAACTCTTCATTATTTGGCAGCTTATAAAATAGCACTTGATCCAGCACTGATATTAGCCAGTCAGCTTTCTCAGGCAGCTGTGTGCTCCTTCTGTCTGTTAGTGTTGGTGTTGCATGTTATTTGTGATCAGTCAAGAGCTGACAGCACAAGCTAGCAAGCTCATTAAAACACAAGGCCTTGTTGAACAGAAAAGACTTCTCTGATCTAAACCCTTTGAGCTGACAGAAAGATATTCATCCAAAATTATCTAGCTAAATCACAAGTTCTGGTTGAAATGGAAATGGTTGCTCCACTCCAGACTCTCACTGTGCTGCCACATGTTCACTCAGTCTCCACAGCACTAAGTATAGTTCTCATATCCAGTGATGGCAGCTTTTAGCTCACTGACTTTAGCTAGCTTAGTAAATGACAGTGTAAAGTTCACATGCCAGAAATACCCCAAAATGTTATACCATTCCAGGAATAATGATATTAAATGTTAATTCTTTGATGAGCAGTTAATTATTTGTTTATTGTGCTTGATTGTGATTTGATGTGTTCAACATATGTTTCTTTGCAGGTTTATTTTGATCTTGAGTCTTGAATAATAAGAATGTCTCCTAGTGTGATTGCCCAGTGTGCTTTTGACATTGATTGAAATACTTCAGCACTTAATTGCTGTGGGTATTGGGAATATGTCTGTTACCTTCTGAGATCCTGCATCTGCAGAACCTGAAAAAAGAAAGCAAGTTTGTTTAGGAAACTTCTAAGTGAGATTTTTGATTTGGTTCCCAAGACAGAGATGATCCTTTCAGTTATTTTTGATAGCTAGCTTGTATTCCTCAAGGCATATATTGCCACTGCCATTTAAAGTCTCATATGTAACAGTAAAAGTTATGTATTAAGTTATTTCAGTCGTTTGTTCTCTGATATATCTGTGAGAATAGCTAGCTAGCAAGCTAACAATAGCTATGTCTGTTTATAAAAGTAGCTTGCAGAGTCAAATGCTGCACTCATACAGTAGTTCAGAATTATCAGCTAACAAAACACAAACCCTCTTGTTACCTATACAGCCTGAATACAAGTATAGCTTTTCTGTTTAAGTAAAGTAAAAAAAAAAAAAAAAAAAAAAAATTATATATATATATATACTTGGATATGTACTTAGTTTAAAAGGTGAAGTATCAAAGGTGAAAGTATTGTGAGTTATAGTGTCTTTTGGTGTTAGATAAGATTAGAAAGGATGAAGTCAGGAAGGCTTTGAAGAGGATGAAAAGTGGGAAGGCAGTTGGTCCTGATGACATTCTGGTGGAGGTCTGGAAGTGTCTGGGAGAGGCAGCAGTGGAATTTTTAGCTAATTTGTTCAACAGGGTTTTAGAGAGTGAGAGGATGCCTGAGGAATGGAGAAGAAGTGTGTTAGTGCCGATCTTTAAGAATAAGGGTGACGTGCAGAGTTGCAGTAACTATAGGGGGATAAAGTTGATGAGCCATACAATGAAGCTATGGAAAAGAGTAGTGGAAGCTAGGTTAAGGAAGGTAGTGGAAATTTGTGAGCAGCAGTATGGCTTCATGCCCAGAAAGAGCACAACGGATGCAATTTTTGCCCTGAGGATTTTGATGGAGAAGTATAGGGATGGTCAGAAGGAGTTGCACTGTTTGTTTGTAGACTTGGAGAAAGCATATGACAGGGTGCCAAGAGAAGAGCTGTGGTACTGTATGAGGAAGTCAGGAGTAGCGGAGAACTATGTCAGAGTGGTGCAGGACATGTATGAGAGGAGCAGGACAGTGGTGAGGTGTGCTGTAGGTCAGACAGAGGAGTTCAATGTGGAGGTGGGACTGCATCAGGGATCGGCTCTGAGCCCCTTCCTGTTTGCTATAGTGATGGACCAGTTGTCAGAGGAGGTCAGACAGGAGTCTCCTTGGACAATGATGTTTGCAGATGACATTGTGATCTGTAGTGAGAGCAGGGAGCAGGTGGAGGAAAACCTGGAGAGGTGGAGGTTTGCACTGGAGAGAAGAGGAATGAAGGTCAGTCGTAGTAAGACTGAGTACATGTGTGTGAATGAAAGGGAGGGAAGTGGAACAGTAAGGTTACAGGGTGAAGAGGTGAAGAAGGTATAGGAGTTTAAGTACTTGGGGTCAACAGTCCAGAGTAATGGAGAGTGTGGGAATGAGGTAAAGAAGCGAGTGCAGGCAGGTTGGAATGGGTGGAGAAAGGTGTCGGGAGTTCTGTGTGATCAGAAAATATCAGCGAGAATCAAGGGGAAGGTGTACAGGACAGTGGTGAGACCGGCCATGCTGTATGGTTTAGAGACAGTGTCACTGAGGAAGAGACAGGAGTCAGAGCTCGAGGTAGCAGAGCTGAAGATGTTGAGGTTCTCTTTGGGAGTGACAAGATTGGACAGGATTAGGAACGAGTACATCAGAGGGACAGCTCATGTTGGACGTTTGGGGGACAAAGTTAGGGAGGCCAGATTAAGATGGTTTGGACATGTTCAGAGGAGGGACAGTGAGTATATTGGTAGGAGAATGTTGGACATGGGGCTGCCAGGCAGGAGGCAAAGAGGAAGGCCAAAGAGGAGGTATATGGATGGAATTAATGAGGATATGAAGCTAGTGGGTGCAAGTGTTGAGGATGCAGAAGATAGGGATAGGTGGAGAGAGATGATTCACTGTGGCGACCCCTGAAGGGAAAAGCCGAAAGAAGAAGAAGAAGAGTGTCTTTTGGTGTTAGAGTCGTGAGACACAGCCCTGACCTCTAACTCCAAAAGATATGTTTATGAGGTGAAGTCAGATGCAGTGGGTTGATCAGCAACAGTGGAATAGTTCTGTGTTGTATTGGTGACTCAGTTCACTGTCACTGATACTGTGAAGTGATGATCTGTGTAAAGTTACACTACAACAGCATCACTTCCTGGGTGTGGCCTTCTAGAGATGTGTAAAGTTCAGCACATACAGCACTATTATACAGAATCCTCACAGAGTTGTGTTCAGAAATGGCTCAACTATACAACTTACTGTACATAGTGAGATACATACCACTGATTCTCACTCTAGTTACAGGTCATTTATTTTGATCAATTTATCAACAGATCTCATTATTACAATGATATTTAATCAATTAATTCAGTGCATTAATTAATGACTATGTTTTTTTTTATTATTCATCTAGTCATTTATTGATTTCTTAAGTCAATATTTGGTTTAAAAAAAAAAATAGTCCACTAACATTTTTTTTCATATTCGTTTCACAGCAGGCAGTTTTGCAGATAAAATTGGACCAGCAGATGAAGATGCCAACATTGTCAGGAATGAAACAGACACTGTTACTTTGAAATGTTCATATGAGTCAAGCAGTGAAGTCATTTATCTTTACTGGTACAAACAATATCCTAACAGCGCACCACAGTTTTTACTGTATAAAGGTGCAAGATCATATAGTGGTTCAGGAAGCACTCCTGATGATCATCGATTAGAGACAAAAACAAGCAGAGACTCTACTGAACTTACTATCAGAGGTCTAAAGCTCTCAGATTCTGCACTCTATCTTTGTGCTCTGCAGCACAGTGACACAGAGTCAGTGAAAAGCTGTACAAAAACAGTAAAATGGTACATATCAAGTCTCTAAAAGCACAGAAGATGAAAGAGACTCACTTTAACATCTTGTTGGTAAACCTCAGCCACAAACAACATATGCAGCTGGAGGAACCAGCAAAGAAAGAATACTGAGCGATTAACACAACTACACATTAACCATATTAAATTTACAAATTTACATCTACCACATGTTCTTCAAATGAGAGACAAACATTCTTTGTGCAGTTGTAACGTTTATTGCCTCTAATATAAAGGCACTACAAATATAAAAACACCCAAAAAAAGATCATTAATTTGCATGTTCACCTCAAAAGCATATTTGAGTTATTATAAATCCAAGTATGAAGGATTGAGAACAGAGAATATAACTAGCAACACCACTAGAAAAATGTGGAAGATAATTAACACGCTGTTTATTAGCTTGATGCTAGCATATAATGGAAATTGCCATAGACAAGCTAACGGAAATTAGTTTTGGCGTCGCGACCGAATAAACAACAGAGTGTAAATCGACTATTTAACTCAAAAATGAACTCGGAATTTGGTCATACTTACAGGCATATGTTTCTATGCTCTAAATTAACTTTAAAACTCTAGTTGTGTGCTGCCTCGAGTTTATTATGTCTTCCATTACAACTGAAACTCTTCAATGCAAAAAAAATAAAGGAACACTTTGAAAACACATCAGATCTCAATGGAGAAAAATATCATGCTGGATATCTATACTGATATGGACTGGGTAATGTGTTAGGAACAAAAGGATGCCACATCGTTTGATGGAAATGAAAATGATCAACCTACAGCGGGCTGAATTCAAAGGACCCAGGACCCACAGCAGCAGCGTAGGGTCTGACAGTGTGTCCAAGGATTTCATCTCGATACCTAATGGCAGTCAGGGTGCCATTGTCTAGCCTGTAGAGGTCTGTGTGTCCCTCCAAGGATATGCCTCTCCAGACCATCACTCACCGATCACCAAACTGGCCATGCTGAACGATGCTACAGGCAGCATAACATTCTCCATGGATTCTCCAGACCCTTTCACGTCTGTCACAGGTGCTCAGGGTGAACCTGCTCTCATCTCTGAAAAGCACAGGGCATTAGTGACGGACATGCCAATTATTGTGTTCAATGGCAAACCCCAATCAAGCTCCATGGTGCTGGGCTAGACATTGGGCCCTCAGGCCACCCTCATGAAGTCTGTTTCTGATTGTTTGGTCAGAGACATTCACACCAGTGGCCTGCTGGAGGTCATTTTGTAGGGCTCTGGCAGTGCTCACCCTGTTCCTTATTGCACAAAGAAGCACATACCGGTCCTGCTGATGGGTTAAGGACCTTCTACAGCCCTGTCCAGCTCTCCTAGAGTAACTGCCTGTCTACTGGAATCTCCTCCATGCTCTTCAGACTGTGCTGGGAGACACAGCAAACCTTCTTGCAATGGCATGTACTGATATGGCATCCTGGAGGAATTGGACTGCCTCTGCAACCTCTGTAGGGTCCAGGCACAGCCTCATGTTACCAGTATTGATACTAACCCTAGCCAAATGCAAAACTAGTGAAAAACAGACAGAAAAGATGAATAGGGAAAAAAGTGTCAGCGTCCTCCACCTGTAAAAACATGCGTGTTTTGGGGGTCGTCCCATTGTTGCCCATCTAGTGCACATGTTGTTAATTTCATTAACACCAAAGCAGCTGAAACTGATTAACAACCCCCTTTGTTACTTAACTGACCAGTTCAATATCCCAGGAGTTTAATAGACTTGATGCTATACTCTGATTAAAAGTGTTCCTTTAATTTTTTTGAGCAGTATAAGTATTAATTCAATTGTGTTAAAATGGATTAAACATGACAACTACACACAATCACACTCAATTCAGAAATCCTGTTTTATCATGTTACCAAAATATTTTCTGACACTACAATCATAAAGATTCAGACAGACTATAAGGCAGAATGTGGCACAAATGGCACCAAATGACAGCATCAACAACAACAGAAGCTTATCTAAATTGTGATTTGATGTTTGTGTAATAATTATTTAAATAGTTATATAATAAAGTTATATTATAGAGATTATTACAGTGGGGCAAAAAAGTATTTAGTCAGCCACCAATTGTGCAAGTTCTCCCACTTAAAAAGATGAGAGAGGCCTGTAATTTTCATCATAGGTACACTTCAACTATGAGAGACAGAATGAGAAAAAAAATCCAGAAAATCACATTGTCTGATTTTTCATTTGCAAATTATGGTGGAAAATAAGTATTTGGTCACCTACAAAAAAGCAAGATTTCTGGCTCTCACAGACCTGTAACTTCTTCTTTAAGAGGCTCCTCTGTCCTCCACTCGTTACCTGTATTAATGGCACCTGTTTGAACTCGTTATCAGTATAAAAGACACCTGTCCACAACCTCAAACAGTCAGACTCCAAACTCCACTATGGCCAAGACCAAAGAGCTGTCAAAGGACACCAGAAACAAAATTGTAGACCTGCACCAGGCTGGGAAGACTGAATCTGCAATAGGTAAGCAGCTTGGTGTGAAGAAATCAACTGTGGGAGCAATTATTAGAAAATGGAAGACATACAAGACCACTGATAATCTCCCTCGATCTGGGGCTCCACGCAAGATCTCACCCCGTGGGCTCAAAATGATCACAAGAACGGTGAGCAAAAATCCCAGAACCACATGGGGGGACCTAGTGAATGACCTGCAGAGAGCTGGGACCAAAGTAACAAAGGCTACCATCAGTAACACACTACGCCGCCAGGGACTCAAATCCTGAAGTGCCAGACGTGTCCCCCTGCTTAAGCCAGTACATGTCCAGGCCCTTCTGAAGTTTGCTAGAGAACATTTGGATGATCCAGAAGAGGATTGGGAGAATGTCATATGGTCAGATGAAACCAAAATAGAACTTTTTGGTAAAAACTCAACTTGTCGTGTTTGGAGGAGAAAGAATGCTGAGTTGCATCCAAAGAACACCAAACCTACTGTGAAGCATGGGGGTGGAAACATCATGCTTTGGGGCTGTTTTTCTGCAAAGGGACCAGGACAACTGATCCGTATAAAGGAAAGAATGAATGGGGCCATGTATCGTGAGATTTTGAGTAAAAACCTCCTTCCATCAGCAAGGGCATAGAAGATGAAACGTGGCTGGGTCTTTCAGCATGACAATTATCCCAAACACACCGCCCGGGCAACGAAGGAGTGGCTTCGTAAGAAGCATTTCAAGGTCCTGGAGTGGCCTAGCCAGTCTCCAGATCTCAACCCCATAGAAAATCTTTGGAGGGAGTTGAAAATCCGTGTTGCCCAGCGACAGCCCCAAAACATCACTGCTCTAGAGGAGATCTGCATGGAGGAATGGGCCAAACTACCAGCAACAGTGTGTAAAAACCTTGTGGTGACTTACAGAAAACGTTTGACCTCTGTCATTGCCAACAAAGGGTATATAACAAAGTATTGAGATGAACTTTTGTTATTGACCAAATACTTATTTTCCACCATAACTTGCAAATAAATTCTTTAAACATCAGACAATGTGATTTTCTGGATTTTTTTTTCTCATTCTGTCTCTCATAGTTGAAGTGTACCTATGATGAAAATTTCAGGCCTCTCTCATCTTTTTAAGTGGGAGAACTTGCAAAATGGGTGGCTGACTAAATACTTTTTTGCCCCACTGTAGCTTTTATTTTCAGTTCCTGCTTTTATTTTAGCTTTTTGTGTTTGTTTAAAATAGATTTATGACATGTTCCCCATGTGAGGCTGAATGTAAAGCTTCAGTAAGAATCAAGAATCTTTCAGCAACATTAGTGACATTGTCATGTGAGTGATGCTGTGGGGTGGAGCTTCATGAATCCTGATGATGTTAACATATCAGTGTACAGAAAGAATAGTTTCCTTCAGCTAAGACCATTCACCATGTTCACTGTTATATTCATGTGTCTGTGGCTTTCACTGGGTGAGAAACATTTTTATTATTGCAAAAATACTATGTTCTGAATTAGACGTGAACACGTGTGTTTTTAAAAAGTAGCAAATATGTATGATTTGTTTAACACCTTATTATTTTAATAAACAATATACACTCTTCTCTATGACAGCTGACTCCATGGCAGATCCAATAGAGCCACTTTTCACTCATAAAGTTGTAGATGAAGGTGATGATGTTACTCTGTCCTGCAAACACGAATCAAGTGCTACAGCAAACAACTACCTGCACTGGTACAGGCAATATCCCAAATCTAATCCTGAGTTCCTTCTTTATATTTACCAAAGTGGAAATCCAAAATCTGAAACTCCCCCAAGAATGTCTGCTAACGTTAAAGATAAACAAGTGGATCTGATCATCTCGTCTGCTGCTGTGCTCTGCAGCCCACAGTGACAGGAAATACAGGTGCACTGTACAAATACTTTCACACAGTTTTGCTACATGCCGTCTCTTTTTCTTTCTCAAGATTTATAAAGAGTTTATATTATTATAATGTTTGATTATTACGAGACATCTCATTCATTCATTCATTCATTCATTCATTCTTCTATAACTATTGTATTTTGGCCAGGAAACCAGAACTTTCTCAGTTACATTAGATAGAAGGTTAAACAGAAAGGTACTCAGAGGGTCCAGTTGGTACCAATTCTGAACTTCAGTGAAGCAGCTGAAACTCTGTCCAAGTTCAGGAGTTGAATAAAGTTATGTTCTGTAAATTATTATTGTCATAATCTGAGAAAAAACAAACAAACAAACAAAAACCATGCCTTCTTATTCCCAGCAGGCTTGTTTCTCTGCAAATTGGGGTAAAGATTTATGATCTTGAGTTAAATAAATAAATAAATAAGTAAGTAAATAAATAAATAAATAAATAAATAAATAAATAAATAAATAGATTCAAACAAAAAACACCTTGGTGTGTTAAAGTCTCTTTCCTTTCACCACAAGATGGTGTAGTCTGTTATCTTATCGTTGGCCAAATACTAGGATTCTGCTTACATCCCCCAGAGATGCTGACTTTTTTGATTATGAATACTCATTCATTCATTGTGTACCACTTATTCTCAGGTCATGGGGAGCCTGTGATCTCAGGAATCATTGGGCATCAAGGCAGGACACACACACACACACACACACACACACACACGCAGGAATCGAACCCCCAACCCTGGAGGTGTGAAGCAAATATGCTAACCACTAAGCCCCCAAGCCCCCATTATGAATACTACTTTACACAATTATATAGACTACAGCTATTCTTCAGTCTTACATAGATAGTACTTTTATATATAATGCATTGCCTAAAAACAGACTGTAAATGATTTGTTATTTTAATGCAGTCTAGAACAAATCAGAATGTTTTAAAACATACATACATTTAAACACATCATCACGCCTTGAATGCAGTTTGCTTTAATCAAGAAAGGAAACTGAAATTGCAGGAGGCCTATACATGCAAATTCTGTAAAAATTAATGATCTATAATACATCAATTTTTACTCCAGCAGAGACAAGCACATTATATCTGCAATAAATAAAAGCAGCTCTGTACATGTTCACTTGCAATGTGATGTTTGTCATGAGATAATGTAAATACTACACCCTTTATTTGTACAGTTTCATGATTAAATGACAAAATAATGATATTAAAATCCAACAATTCAAATGACACTGATTTTAAAAATAGATAATAAATAGATGAGAGAAATAAAAGAGGCTGGTTTCTTCCTCTCCACACTGAAATACTCCCCAAAATGTTTGTAATCCTATTTAATAAACAGGTCATTAGGTCTCTTTCCATTTCCCATCCTGCATTGCACCAAACTCCACTTCCCACACTGCACACTGACTTATTTAATAGTTCATTTATTTTATTTATGTATTTTTCATGCTATCAGTTTGTGTTTGTTTACCATGTGCTCAGGACAAAAGTTACCCATGTGAGGCTGAGTGTAAAGTCAGAAAGCTTCAGTATGAATCAACAATCTGTCAGTAACATTAGTGACACTGTCATGTGATGCTGTGGGTGGAGCTTCATGAACCTTTATGATGTTAATATATCAGACTACAGAAAGAGCTAGGAATATTTTCATTTATAAGCTCATCCATCATGTTCACTGTTATATTCATGTGTCTGTGGCTTTCACTAGGTGAGTTAACACTAATTTTTCTATATTCAGAAATTGTGTTTAATTAGATTACTTAGTCTTATTAGTTACCTGTGAGTCTGACTTAATCAATTCTGTCTTGATTTGTGTAAAGGTTAAAAACTTTATGTTCTCTTCTCTATGACAGGTGACTCTATGGCAGATTCAATAGAGCCACTTTTCACTCATAAAGCTGTAGATGAAGGTGACAATGTTACTCTGTCCTGCAAATACAAAAGGAGTACTGCATCAGACTACCTGTACTGGTACAGACAATATCCAAAATCTAAACCTGAGTTACTTCTTTATTTTATTCAAAGTGGAACTGCAATTTCCAACACTGACCCAAGAATGTCTGCTAAAGCTGATGATAAACAAGTGGATCTGATCATCTCCTCTGCTGCTGTATCAGACTCTGCTCTATACTACTGTGCTCTGCGGCCCACAGTGACAGGAAATCCAGCTGCACTGTACAAAAACCTTCACACAGTTTTGTTATACTGAAAGCAGTTCTGCTGATGATTATGAATTTATATGGCATTTGGGGAATTCTGTTTCTCTTGCAATTTATATAAAATCCCACTTCTTGGAAACACTGGGAATGAGGGAGGAATGTGAGAAAACCAAAAAAGCCAGAGAAAGCCCATGGGGATACAGTGGGCCACTGCACAGACAGGAACCTGAGCTCAATCTTGAACTGGAGACCATGGAATTGTGAGGCAGCAATACTACCTGATGTCTTGGTCTGGCAGCTCAGCAGACCCTGAAAAATAGAAATTAGGTGGAGTGGAAAAGGGGTGAGGAAACGTTGACGAGGAACAGTCGACAGTGATGAGCAGAGCATGGCAAAAATGGGCTAGGGAAAAGTGTGGGTTGATGGTAGAGGGAATGAAGTGTTTGGGCCTACTTGTAGAAAAAAGAGATGTGATTATGGAGAGAGTGAGTGAGTAAAGTATGGTGAAGTAACGTAAAGTAAAGTAAAGTAAAGTCAGTAAGTAAGTCAGTAAGTCAGTAAGTAAGTCAGTAAGTCATTAAGTAAGTAAGTAAGTAAGTCAGTCAGTCAGTCAGTAAGTCAGTCAGTCAGTCAGTAAGTCAGTAAATCAATCAGTAAGTCAGTCAGTTAGTAAGTAGCAATTAAGCAAGTAAGTAAGTAAAAGTTTGTAAAAGGCAGAAAGTAAGTAAAGAAGTAAGTAAGTTTGTAAAAGTCAGAAAGTAAGTAAATATTTGTCTGTTTTTACATCAGAAAATGGTGCACCAATCCTGGAAGTACTGCCATACCAGGTCGATACGTGGAGCGGACGGAGCAAGCCCCTTTTCCGGCTCCCAGCTCTAAAAATCCGTTTAATATGGAGTCCTCATATAGAGGACATATCAGATATTAAACTGATAAGAACAGATACTACACTGGGTCTTAGCCGATAGGCCGAGAAGCGATAAACCTGTTATTCCCTTTGCTCGCCGGACAGTCGCAGGCCCCACTTTATCATGCATATGGAAAAGCAAATGACAAAATAAGGCCCAATCTCTAGACACTCTGATGTTGAACCATTCACAGCTTGGCCATAGCAAAGCCCACAAAAATATGTCAAACTCATTGATGTTCCTCTCCACGGAAATCTTTAGTAAAAGGCGAAAGATTTGTGGGTGACTGAAGAGAAACCCGGGCAATAGAAACACAGGCCCAGCAGGCCCGGGAAACGTAGTCGGAGGAGCACGAAGCTGAGTGAGGGTAAGTCCAGCCCCTTCGCTTTGTGGAGTGGAAAAGGGGTGAGGAAACGTTGACGAGGAACAGTCGACAGTGATGAACAGAGCATGGCAAAAATGGGCTAGGGAAAAGGGTGGGTTGATGGTAGAGGGAATGAAGTGTTTGGGTCTACTTGTAGAAAAAAGAGATGTGATTTTGGAGAGAGTGAGTGAGTAAAGTATAGTGAAGTGAAGTGAAGTAAAGTAAAGTAAGTAAGTAAGTAAGTCAGAAAGTCAGTAAGTAAGTCAGTCAGTAAGTGAGTAAGTCAGTCGGTAAGTAGCAATTAAGCAAATAAGTAAGTAAAGAAGTAAGTAAGTTTGTAAAAGTCAGAAAGTAAGTAAATATTTGTCTGTTTTTTACATCAGAAAATGGTGCACCAATCCTGGAAGTACTGCCATACCAGGTCGATACGTGGAGCGGACGGAGCAAGCCCCTTTTCCGGCTCCCAGCTCTAAAAATCCGTTTAATATGGAGTCCTCATATAGAGGACATATCAGATATTAAACTGATAAGAACAGATACTACACTGGGTCTTAGCCGATAGGCCGAGAAGCGATAGCCTGTTATTCCCTTTGCTCGTCGGACAGTCGCAGGCCCCACTTTATCATGCATATGGAAAAGCAAATGACAAAATAAGGCCCAATCTCTAGACACTCTGATGTTGAACCATTCACAGCTTGGCCATAGCAAAGCCCACAAAAATATGTCAAACTCATTGATGTTCCTCTCCACGGAAATCTTTAGTAAAAGGCGAAAGATTTGTGCGTGACTGAAGAGAAACCCGAGCAATAGAAGCACAGGCCCAGCAGGCCCGGGAAACGTAGTCGGAGGAGCACGAAGCTGAGTGAGGGTAAGTCCAGCCCCTTCGCTTTGTGGAGTGGAAAAGGGGTGAGGAAACGTTGACGAGGAACAGTCGACAGTGATGAACAGAGCATGGCAAAAATGGGCTAGGGAAAAGGGTGGGTTGATGGTAGAGGGAATGAAGTGTTTGGGTCTACTTGTAGAAAAAAGAGATGTGATTTTGGAGAGAGTGAGTGAGTAAAGTATAGTGAAGTGAAGTGAAGTGAAGTGAAGTAAAGTAAAGTAAAGTAAGTAAGTAAGTAAGTCAGAAAGTCAGTAAGTAAGTCAGTCAGTAAGTGAGTAAGTCAGTCAGTAAGTAGCAATTAAGCAAATAAGTAAGTAAAGAAATAAGTAAGTTTGTAAAAGTCAGAAAGTAAGTAAATATTTGTCTGTTTTTTACATCAGAAAATGGTGCACCAATCCTGGAAGTACTGCCATACCAGGTCGATACATGGAGCGGACGGAGCAAGCCCCTTTTCCGGCTCCCAGCTCTAAAAATCCGTTTAATATGGAGTCCTCATATAGAGGACATATCAGATATTAAACTGATAAGAACAGATTTTTTTTTTTTTTTTTTTCTCCCTTTTCCATTCGCCTTCTCAACCCAGACGAAGGATCGCAACGTGAACCCAATCCAAAGCCAAAAGGTCAGAACAGAGAACACAAGAGATCTTAGCCGATAGGCCGAGAAGCGATAAACCTGTGATTCCCTTTGCTCGCCGGACAGGCCGAGGCCATGCCTTTCCAGGCACATGGAAGGTCACATGACAGAATAAGGCCGACCCCCTGGACACTCTGACGTTGAACCATTTACAGTTGGATGAGATTAAGTCCAGCCCCTTCATTTGGTTGAGTGGAAAATGGCTGTGGAACAGCTGAACAATGGCTGTAGAACAGCTGACAGTGATGAGCACAGTGTGGCGACAATAGGCTAGGGAAAAGTGTGGGTTGATGGAAAAGTTGTCATGTCGGAGAGAAGTAAGTAAGTAAGAAAGTAAGTAGTAATAAAGTAAGTAAGTAAGTAGAAAGTAAGTAAGTAGTAAGTATGTAAGTAAGTATTAAGTAAGTAATAAGTAAGTTGTAATTAAGTAAGTCAGTAAGTAAGTAGTAATAAGTAAGTAGGGAAAAGTTTGTAAAAGTCAGAAAGTAAGTAAGTCAGTAAATATTTGTCTGTTTTTTACATCAGAAAATGGTGCACCAATCCTGGAAGTACTGCAATACCAGGTCGATGCGTGGAGCGGATGGAGCAAGCCCCTTGTCCGGCATAAGTAAGTAAGTAAGTAAGTAAGTAAGTAGTAATTAAGTTGTAATTAAGTAAGTTGTAATTAAGTAAGTAAGTAAGTAAGTAAGTAAGTTGTAATTAAGTAAGTAAGGAAAAGTTTGTAAAAGTCAGAAAGTAAGTAGTAAGTAAGTAAGTAAGTAAGTAGAAAGTAAGTAAGTAAGTAGTAAGTAAGTAAGTAGAAAGTAAGTATGAAAGTGAGTAGTAAGTAAGTAGTAAGTAAGTAATAAAGTAAGTAGTAAGTAAGCAGTAAGTAAGTACTAAGTAAGTAAGTAAGTAGTAAGAAAGTAAGTAAGTAAGAAAGAAAGTAGTAAGTAAGTAATAAAGTAAGTAGTAAGTAAGCAGTAAGTAAGTAAGTAGTAAGTAAGTAAGTAGTTCAATTAAATTTTATTTGTATAGCGCTTTTAACAAAGAGCATTGTCTCAAAGCAGCTTTACAGAACATAAGAAACAATAAACATAAGTAAGTAAGTAAGTAAGTAAGTAGAAAGTAAGTAAGTAGTAAGTAAGTAGTAATTAAGTAAAAAGGTAAGTAAGTAAGTAAGTATTTAAGTAAGTAATAAAGTAAGTAGTAAGTAAGTAAGAAAGTAGGAAGTAAGTAAGTAAGTAAGTAGTAAGTAAGTAAGTAAGTAGTAAGTAAGTAAGTAGTAAGTAAGTAGTAATTAAGTAAAAAGGTAAGTAGTAAGTAAGTATTTAAGTAAGTAATAAAGTAAGTATTAAGTAAATAAGTAAGTAAGTAAGTAAGTAGTAAGTAAGTAAGTATTTAAGTAAGTAATAAAGGAAGTAGTAAGTAAGTAAGTAAGTAAGTAGTAATTAAGTAAGTAAGTAGTAAGTAAGTAGTAAGTAAGTAGTAAGTAAGTAAGTAATAAAGTAAGTACTAAGTAAGTAAGTAAGTAAGTAAGTAAGTAAGTAGTAATTAAGTAAGTAAGTAAGTAAGTAGTAATTAAGTAAGTAAGGAAAAGTTTTTAAAAGTCAGAAAGTAAGTAAAGAAGTAAGTAAGTTTGTAAAAGTCACAAAGTAAGTAAGTCAGTAAATATTTGTCTGTTTTTTACATCAGAAAATGGTGCACCAATCCTGGAAGTACTGCAATACCAGGTCGATGCGTGGAGCGGACGGAGCAAGCCCCTTTTCCGGCTTAAGTAAGTAAGTAAGTAAGTAAGTAAGTAAGTAAGTCAGTGAGTAGGTTGTAAGTAAGTAATAAGGTAAGTAGTAATAGGGTGATTCTCACGAAACCATTAAAACACTACGGCACTAATGATTTTAAATATAAAATGTGTAATTTAGTAATATAAAAAAGCATCAGAATAAAGACAATACTGTTCTCTACCTTGCACAATGTCTAATTTCAACATGAGAATTAATCATTTTTCTATTTTACTGCATTTTCTACGATGACGCAATGCGTCCGGCTGTGTTTGAATGTGTTATGTTGTAATTTAAACAAATTAACATAAAAAATTTTAGAAAAAAAATAAATGAATATTCCACTAGATTGTTTTAAATGACATAAAAAATAATTTACTGAATATTCATGCATAATAATAATGAAAAAAAGTAGGAAAATGATGTGTCCCTGCCTGATGTTCTCATCCTCCGCAACATTTTTTAAGGACTGTTTAAACACACATACAGAATTTAAATAAAATTTTGATTTTGAGTGATGGAGCACATGGGACAGTTACTTCAAGATGGCTACCAGGTAAGATCATCTCTTTATATCTCTCCAGTTAAATGTTAAATATTCTATTGTCAGAATGTTTACACGACATTTTGATTAGTAAAAAGATTTACTAACTGTTAATATTTTGCTTTATGAATTGTTTAATTGTAGACAGTCAGCAAGTGAGGAAAAAAAAAGCTTTAGCAAAGGCCAGGTTGACAAAGTTCAGGGAAAAATTATACAGCAACCCAGAACTGCTCGAGGAGGAGACAGAAGGAAGGAGAGAGAGGTTAGGTTTGGAGATGTTACAGCAGGTGTAATTAGCAAAAAACACCCTACAGTGTTAGGAAATGTACATGAGAGTACACAGACACACACACAGACACACACAACCCTTTAGCCAGTACTATAACAGGACTTTGGTGCTGGATTGAGTGTACTGTTCATACTGTGGGAAATGCAGGTTGTGTGATTCTTAAAGTGACAGCAGCCTAATAAATTTGCTGCACTCTGTAATTAACTATAATTTAGTAATAATTTAATTAAATAATAAATAAACAGTTATTGGTTCTTCTGTTTATAATTTTTGTTTTTTATTTTCTTGTTTACTTTATTTTTCAATTCATTTCAAAGACTAAAATTAAGCTACCCCACCCCACAACTTCAGACCCAGTATAGAACCCCACACACACACACACACACACACACACACACACACAGAGAGTAAGCATCAAGTCTATACTATATGATGATGTATACATAAAATGTTTTTTCCCCATGTTACGAGACAGGCTAAATGCTTTCTTTCCGCTTCCAGGTATCAAAAACGAAAACAAACTGGCAAAATAAAGAAAACTGAAGAGCTGACTAAGAAGCAACATGAAAAGAAAAAAAAGACAGTGGAGGAAAAACTCAGTCATTATAAAAGAAAGAAACAGCTTAAAGCTGTACTAGACACAACACCATCTAGTGAAGAAGAAGATTCACTTCAGCTTATTCAAGAAGCAAGTGAAGTTCCTGTTTATTCCTGTTTTAATGTTTTTCTTCTTTTGTATTTTTGAAGAACTACACAATTGTTGATGTTTTCAGACTGTTGCGGTAATGAGATTTTTTAGGACTTATTTTGGAAATTATGTTCAAAAAGGTGTTAAATGGTAAGTAAAAGTTTTTAATTTAATGTTCACAAATACTCCAGACTTTGTTGCAAATGTCTGAAAAAAAAAAGTTAATTTAAGCATTTTTAAAATTTTCATGCTTGAAATTTTTAAAACCAAGATTTCGTGAGAATCACCCACTTAAGTAAGTCAGTAAGTAAGTAAGTAAGTAAGTAGTAAGTATGTAATTAAGTAGTAAGTAAGTAATAAAGTAAGTAGTAAGTAAGGTACTCTGAATGTTGGTACTATGACAGGGAAAGGTAGAGAGCTGGCTGATATGATGGAGAGAAGGAAGGTCGAAATATTGTGTGTACAGGAGACCAGGTGGAAGGGTAGCAAGGCTCGTAGTATAGGAGCAGGATTCAAGTTGTTTTATTATGGTGTGGACAGTAAGAGAAATGGGGTAGGTGTGGTCCTGAAGGAGGAGTTTGTGAGGAATGTTCTGGAGGTGAAGAGAGTGTCAGACAGGGTGATGAGTCTGAAGTTAGAGATTGAAGGGGTGATGTTGAATGTTGTTAGTGGTTATGCCCCACAGGTAGGTTGTGAGTTAGAGGAAAAAGAGAGATTCTGGAGTGAATTAGATGAGGTGATGGAGAGTATTCCCACGGGTGAGAGAGTGGTGATAGGAGCGGATTTTAATGGACATGTTGGTGAGGGGAAAAGAGGTGATGAGGAGGTTATGGGCAAGTTTGGAGTTAAGGAAAGGAACCTAGAAGGACAGATGGTAGTGAACTTTGCTAAGAGGATTGACATGGCTGTGGTTAACACCTATTTTCAGAAGAAGGAGGAGCATAAAGTGACTTACAAGAGTGGAGGTAGGAGAACACAGATAGACTACATCCTATGTAGAAGAGGCAACTGTGACTATAAAGTGACTGTAAAGTGGTAGTGGGAGACAGTGTAGCCAGACAGCATAGGATGGTGGTGTGTAGGATGACTTTGATGGTCTGTAAGAAGAAAAGGTCAAAGATAGAGATAGAGAAGAAAGCCAAGTGGTGGAAGCTGAAAAAGGAGGAATGTTGTGAGGAATTTAGACAGAAGTTGAGGTAGGCTCTGGGTGGTCAGGTAGTGCTGCCAGATGACTGGGAAACTACAGCAGAAGTGATCAGGGAGACAGGGAGAAAGATGCTGGGTGTGTCATCTGGAAGGAGGAAAGAAGATAAGGAGACTTGGTGGTGGAATGAGAAAGTTCACGATAGTATCCAGAGGAAGAGGTTAGCCAAGAAGAAGTGGGACATGGACAGGACTGAAGAGAATAGACAGGAATACAAGGAGTTACAGCGCAGAGTGAAGAGGGAGGTGTCTAAGGCCAAGCAAAAGGCATATGACGAGTTGTACACTAGGTTAGACACTAGAGAAGGAGAGAAGGACTTGTACAGGTTAGCTAGGCAGAGGGATCGAGATGGGAAGGATGTGCAGCAAGTTAGAGTTATTAAGGATAGAGATGGAAGGGTTCTCACAAGTGAGTAGAGTGTACAGAGAGGATGGAAGGAGTACTTTGAGGAGCTGATGAATGAGGAAAATGAGAGGGAAAAAAGAGTAGAAGGGGTGAACTCTGTGGAACAGAAAGTAGATAAGATTAGAAAAGATGAAGTCAGGAAAGCTTTGAAGAGGATGAAAAGTGGAAAGGCAGTTGGTCTTGATGACATCCTGGTGGAGGTCTGGAAGTGTCTGGGAGAGGCAGCAGTGGAATTTGTAATGTAGTTTGTTCAACAGGGTTTTACAGGAATGGAGAAGAAGTGTGTTAGTGCCGATCTTTAAGAATAAGGGCGACGTGCAGAGTTGCAGCAACTGTAGGGGGATAAAGTTGATGAGCCATACAATGAAGCTATGGGAAAGAGTAGTGGAAGCTAGGTTAAGGAAGGTAGTGGAAATTTGTGAGCAGCAGTATGGCTTTATGCCCAGAAAGAGCACAACAGATGCAATTTTTGCTCTGAGAATTTTGAGGGAGAAGTATAGGGATGGTCAGAGGGAGTTGCACTGTTTGTTTGTAGACTTGGAGAAAGCGTATGACAGGGTGCCAAGAGAAGAGCTGTGGTACTGTATGAGGAAGTCAGGAGTAGCAGAGAAGTATGTGTTCAGACTGTGCAGGACAGTGGTGAGGTGTGCTGTAGGTCAGACAGAGGAGTTCAAAGTGGAGGTGGGACTGCATCAGGGATCGTCTCTGAGCCCCTTCCTGTTTGCTATAGTGATGGACCAGTTGTCAGAGGAGGTCAGACAGGAGTCTCCTTGGACAATGATGTTTGCAGATGACATTGTGATCTGTAGTGAGAGCAGGGAGCAGGTGGAGGAAAACCTGGAGAGGTGGAGGTTTGTCCTGGAGAGAAGAGGAATGAAAGTCAGTCGTAGTAAGACTGAGTACATGTGTGTGAATGAAAGGGAGGGAAGTGGAACAGTAAGGTTACAGGGTGAAGAGGTGAAGAAGGTACAGGAGTTTAAGTACTTGGGGTCAACAGTCCAGAGTAATGGCGTGTGTGGGAAAGAGGTAAAGAAGCGAGTGCAGGCAGGTTGGAATGGGTGGAGAAAGGTGTCGGGAGTTCTGTGTGATAGAAAAATATCAGCGAGAATCAAGGGGAAGGTGTACAGGACAGTGGTGAGACCGGCTGTATGGTATGGTTTAGAGACAATGTCAATGAGTAAGAGAACGGAGTCAGAGCTAGACGTAGCAGAGCTGAAGATGTTGAGGTTCTCTTTGGGAGTGACAAGATTGGGCAGGATTAGGAACGAGTACATCAGAGGGACAGCTCATGTTGGATGTTTGGGGGACAAAGTTAGGGAGGCCAGATTAAGATGGTTTGGACATGTTCAGAGGAAGGAGAGTGAGTATAAGAGTAGGAGAATGTTGGACATGGAGCTGCCAGGCAGAAGGCAAAGAGGAAGGCCAAAAAGCAGGTATATGGATGGAATTAATGAGGATATGAAGCTAGTGGGTGCAAGTGTTGAGGATGCAGAAGATAAGGATAGGTGGAGAGAGATGATTCGCTGTGGCGACTCCTGAAGTGAAAAGCCGAAAGAAGAAGAAGAAGAAGACACTAGATAGGATGTGTAAATTGCAGTGAAGCATCACACCATTTGTGTACTATTTAGTATATCTAATGTGGATAGGGGACATACCCCAGTTATTCCAGACTAAGAAAATATAATGATCTGCTGCATTTATTGTCATCTCCTCAGTAGAACAGAAGTGGAAAAAAAAAAGAGAAAACAAGATAAAAATAATAAAGCCTAAGGATGAAAATGTTATTGTACACAACACCGAGACTGTCACAGGACCTGAGTAGTAGTAGTAGCTGGTAATCTGGTAAGCTTTCTTTGGCAGTTGTATGCTTTTTCTGTAATTGTTGTTCCTTAGGGTTCTATTTGTTCTGCATGTTATTTCAGATCATTACAGAGCCAAGAGCTGACATAGCGAACTAGCAACTAACAAGCTAGCAATCTCACAAAAACACAAGGCCTTGTTGAATAGAATTCCTCAAGCAGGCCAGCAGGGAGTTTACTTGCTCTTAGCTGTACTACCAACAGCACAATGCAACAGCTAGCAACAGCACGATTCAATTCAATTTTATTTGTATAGCGCTTTTAACAATGGAAATTGTCTCAAAGCAGCTTTGCAGAACATAAGAAACATAAGAAACATAAAAAACATAGTGCAAAAGTCCTAGATGTTAGACAAAATCATCCCTAGTGAGCAAGCCTGAGGCTACTGTGGCAAGGAAAAACTCCCTTAGATGGTATGAGGAAGAAACCTTGAGAGGATCCAGACTCAAAAGGGAACCCATCCTCATTTGGGTGACATCGGATAGTACATACACACACACACACACACACACACACACACACATACACACAATTGTAAAGGAAACAAAAAATGAAGAGAATGGGACAACCAGTAATCAGTCAGACATGTCATTTTTACAGGGCCATAACACACACTGGACAAACAGCAGATTTATTGTTTCCATGTATTGTAAACTGCCAACAATATTTTAAACAAAGCAAAAGAAAAATAGAATATCTACACTTTTTCCTACCAAGTCTATGGATTTTTCATATAATAGTCTCTATAATTTAGATAAAATGTTGTGAAAAACAAAAACCTCCTGCAAGTGTTAGTTCTGCAGAGGAATATGTCTTGTTGCTCACAGAGATCAGTGGAGAATTGCCAGACTGGTTGGAGCTGAGAGGAAAGCAATAATCAGTCAAATAATTACTCTTTACAACCATGGTGATGAAAACAGCATCTCAGAAGGCACAAGACACTGAACCTTTAGGTGAAGCTACAACAGCAGAAGAGCTCATTGGATTCTGCTCCTTTCAGCCAATAACAGGAATCTGAGGCTACAGTGGGTACTGGCTTAATGACAGTGGACTGTTCACGATACATAAACGCTGCCAAAGAAATGAGCATAGCAAAAATATAATACACTAGGCTCTATTTAATATAACAATCATAACTGTCATAACATCAATCAAAAACTAGCTAATGGTGCTAGGCTAAGCTAGCAAGAAACACAAGGAGTGACAGCTGCGCTCTGACATAGTTTGTCTAGATTTGAAAAAAATAAGTAAATGGTGGAATGTAGGCGGACACACAGTCTTACATGTTCTAAAACCAGTGGGGCTAATATAAGTGTAAAAGGGAGTACAAGCAACAAACAAACAAACATTAGACTAGCATGCTAACACTGAACCAATAGTCTGAAACAATGTACTGCATTTTAAACTGGTATCTCCACCTCTTTTGGTTTTCTTTCGGGTCTTCTCACTGGTCAAGTGTGTCACCCAGATAATGGTGATTGCCACAGAGTCCCACCTCTGGGAGGACAGCTACAGACAGATTATCAGGAAACTAAAAATGGAGAAATAAAGAAACAGAGATAGGAGGGATACCAACAACAGCATCCTTCACCTCCTTACCTTACCTCAGAAACTTTAAAATAAGAGAGTACTGTTCTCACATCTATGTTCATATATATATATATAGAGAGTAGAATATATATTTTCACAAATCAAATACCTTCTTCACAGATCATTCTTCACAGATCTTCACAACTTTGGAAATTGAGTCAGAACACAGGGTCAGCCATGATATAGCACTCCTGGAGCAGTGAGGGTAAAGAGCCTTGCTCAGGGACCCAACATGTCGCTTTAACCACATTCTGCTGACCAACAACCCTTAACCACTTAAGCCACCACTGGCCCCCAGAATTGCTTTCAATGTGCAACAACAGACTTCTGTACAGAATCACAACACAAAGGAAAGAAGCCAATGTGAGAAGTGGGACTCGAACCCACACCTTGTCAGGAAGCAGTTACATTGAGCTTTACTCTCCTTTTCTGTTTCCCTTTCCCAACATGTCAGCTAACAACAGACAAAAAAAAAGTTGCGGTAACAGCCATGCTTTTCTCACAAGATGGAGCTATTTACATGTTTACACTCCCTTCTGAAATGCCTGACTGTGAGGACAATTAGAAGCTGAAGCAAGCTCAAGTTAAACAGCTGAAGCTTTACAAATTCAGGAGTTCAGGAGAATAATGTAATGTTCTCAAACTGCTATTTGTTGTTATGCTTTATGAATAAAAAAAATGACTTCTTGTGGTTGTTGTGTGTAGTACAGCTCCAACCATAGTCTTTTCTGGTAGTTTGTGTTGCACTTTATAAATGAAAATAAATTGTATGCACTTGCATCTGCCTTTTGTGACATTAATTATATAAATGTCCTGCTTGTATTTGAATACAATGTGGAAAGATTCCCCACAAGCAGCAATGCTTCAGTAAGAATCAGCAATCTGTCAGTAACATTGGTGACACTGTCATGTGATGCTGTGGGGTGGAGCTTCATGAACATTTATGATGTTGACATATCAGAGTACATAAAGACCTCAGAATATTTACATTCAGCTAAAACATTCATCATGTTCACTGTTATATTCGTGTCTCTGTGGCTTTCACTAGGTGAGTAAATTGCCTTCTTTATTACCTAAATATTAAATGTTGAATTAATGGTTAAATAGTCTGTGTGGTGATGAGAAAAAGCAGAATGGGAGAGTTACGTAACACCGGCTTGATCCACACATAGGTTACTGACATTATGTTCTTTCCTCAGTTAACAGGCGACTCCATGGCAGATTCAATAAAGCCACTTTTCATTCATAAAGCTGTAGATTGTTACGGGTAGCAGGGCTGAGGGTGAACCACTAGGGGGCCCTCAGTAGGGGTTGTCATGTCATGTCTGTTTATGTTTATGTTTTGGCCATGTGTGTGTTTAAGCCCCGCCCTAGCCTAATGTGTGTTCCTGCCCCTGATTACCTGTTCCCAATGTTTCCCTGATTATGTTCTCCATTTATAGTCCTGTCTGTGTCATCATTATTTGCTAGTCCTCGTTTGTATGTAGGCCGATGTGGTGTCGCGGTTTCTGTTTCATGTCATGTCTCGTGTTCTATGTTTAATAAAACCCCTTTTTGTTTCACGGAAGCTTCGCGTTGGGTCTGTTATATCCAGCCGGACACCGCCGGCGGTAACATAGATGAAGGTGATGATGTTACTCTGTCCTGCAGATACAAACTCAGTGGTGTTTCAGTAACACTGCACTGGTACAGGCAATATCCAACATCTAACCCTGAGTTCCTTCTTTATATTGATACAAGTGGTTTTAAAAGTGACCCAATCCCACCACGTCTGAATGCTAATGTTGATAAAAACATGCAACAAGTGGATCTGATCATCTCCTCTGCTGCTGTATCAGACTCTGCTCTATACTACTGTGCTCTGGAGCCCACAGTGACAGGAAATCCAGCTGCACTGTACAAAAACTCACACAGTTTTGTTATATTTAATACAGTTCTACTGGTGAATTAGAAAAATGTACATATGCATTTTGAAGGACTCTGTTATTCTAAAATGCTCATGTTAGTCAAGCAGTGATTACACTGAACTTTACTCTTCTTTTCCCTTTACCAACTTAAGAGCCATGCTTTTCTCACAAGATGGAGCTATTTACACTTTTACATTCACTTCATCATCAGTCTGTCACATTAACCATCATTTAACCATCAAATGTAGTAACAGTGTATTTTAATGGACACAATATTAGAGATTAACTAATGTTGTATTCTTTGTAGAATAAAGCCCACATTGCACTTCATTAACAACTCCTCATACAACTAGTTTATTATGTGGCTGGTTATTATTGCATGGAACCAGTGGACACTGTGGATAAGAAACCCAGTAAACACTCTGTTCTGGACATTCTTGTACCATTACAGTTAGAACATTAATGCTACACTTTATTTATTTGGTCTATTCTAGATTGAATCTGAAAAACAAATAAAAACAACATGACTATGTCAAATGGATTAGTTTTTAATGTTGTGTTTGCTTTAGAAACTACTTTGGATTTAAATGGAATATTGGTTCCAGATGTAGATGCAGACACCACTGATTTAATGTGTAATTAAATGACTTTAATTAATTTACTGACTGTAAATAAATCCTGGCTTCATCAGTAAGAATCAACAATCTGTCCGCAACATTGGTGACACTGTCATGTGATGCTGTGGGGTGGAGCTTGATGAAGCTTTATGAAATTAACATATTAGAGTAAAGAAAGAATATTTCCATTCATCTAAAACCATTCATGGTAAAAAAAAAAAAAAAAGGAATAACTAATAAACTAAGAGAAAAAAAAGAGAGAGCAAAATAAAAACAAAACATCCCAAAACATCCAAACAAAATCACGCAAAAAGTTGATCAGCAACAGTGGTACTGTTGTGATACTGTGAAGGGATGATCTGTGTAAAATTATGCTACAACAGCATTACTTCCTGGGTGTGGCCTTCTAGAGACGTGTAAAGTTCAGCACATACAGCACTATTATACAGAATCCTCACAGAGCTGTGTTCAGAAATGGCTCAACTATACAACTTACTGTACATAGTGAGATACATACCACTGATTCTCACTCTAGTTACAGGTCATTTATTTTCATCTGTTTATCAACAGAATGTATTGTTACAATGATATTTAGTCAGTTAATTAATTGCATTAATTAATAACCATGTTTCTATTAATCTTGTAATTTAATGATTTTCTATGCTTTCAATACTTCACTGATATATTTCTTTATATTCTTCTTACACCAGGTATTTTTGCAGATAAAATTGGACCAACGGATGAAGATGCCAACATTGTCAGGATAGAAACAGACACTGTTACTCTGAAATGTTTATATGAGACAAGCAGTGAATATATTTATCTTTACTGGTACAAACAATATCCTAACAGCGCACCACAGTTTTTACTGTATAAAGGTGCAAGGTCAAACAGTTATGCAAGCACTCCTACTGACACTCGATTAAATTCAGAAACAAGCAGAGACTCTACTGAACTTACTATCAGAGGTCTAAAGCTCTCAGATTCTGCACTCTATCATTGTGCTCTAAGAGTAGCAGCACAGTGATACAGAGTCAGTGAAAGGCTTTACAAAAACGTATAAAACAGAATAAATGAAGATTCTAAAACCACATCAAAGATCCTCCCTTTACCAACCTGTTATCAGTTAACCACACACACAAACAATGTTTGTGGTAATTCTGTGGTATAAATGAATAAATAAAAAAGTAAGCAAGCAAGCAAACTAATAAATAAAAAGAAATGGACACAATACCACAGTAAAGTCACAAATCTACATTGTTATGATAAAAAAAAGTACACTAACAGATTCATTGTGTGCAGGTGCATATGGCATGAAATTAAGTTTATTGACCTTTTCTTGCCAGTTTTGTCAATGATTCACTGTAAATAAATAAATACACTTATTTGTTCCACCTTATGTCTATTATGCATGTATGTACATATGTAGGTTACTTTGTTGGATGTGAGCTAGAGCAATGGCCTTTTACAAACCCCTCAGAACAGATGGGAGTGTGATTGTAGTACACTGAGTTTGATTGTACAGATACACTTGTACAGACTGAACAGAAGATGAAATGGATAAATAAAGAAACTCCTATAGACAGTAGAAAGTTCAGTAGAAAGTTTGTTGTCACTTTAACTGCATGCACATTTGATTAATAATTGTCAGTGTTTCTTTTACTGTATATATACTAAAACATGACTGTGAGATTACGGATGTCTCTGACGTTTGAGTTAACTCTATTCTGTTCCCACTAGAACTGTGACATTCAGGATTTCCTGAACAGAATTTTATCTACCAGTATTTGTTATGTTGCAGCTGCAGGACACTACGCACCTGTTTATGATGTTTAGAAGGTAAAGTGGGTTTGTATGTGATTATATAATATGTTGAGGTTTTATTAATTGTCTTTCAGCTGCTCCCTATTCAGGGTCGCCACAGCGGACCAGCTGGTCCGCACAACAACTTGGCGAATGTTTTATGCCAGATGCCCTTCCTGACGCAACCCTCTCATTTTTCCGGGCTTGGGACTGGCACTCCAACTCCAGTGGCTGGGGTTCGAACCAGGGCCTTCCACATGATAGGCGAGAAACCTACCACTGAGCCACCAATGCCCCTGAGGTTTTATTAATGTCAATTAATAAATGAAATATTAATGGGGTGAGAGTGTGGTAAGTTTGTGTTGGTGAGCAGTCTAGCAAAGCAGCTACTGTCTACAAATAGCTATTATACAGCTTGTTAATAAGGTCAGCATCATTAACATAAGGAGCCTAAATCACACAACTAACAGTAAGTAATGTCTGGATGCTCTAGGGACTGAAAGAAAGAAACTGGCCTTTCCAGTGGAGAGTGGCTAATGAGCTGCCACCATCAAAGAGTAAGCATAAACATTTAAAAAGGAGTGTGAAAAAAACATTAATTAATCTTGTTTCCATTTAATTGTGGCAGTGGTCACTAAAATTCTAACCTGAGCTGGACTTCCAACTTACTAACTACACCTGATATCAGAGGTTGTGGAACACCAAACATTATGCAACAACCTCTGGCATGAAAGCATTAACTTCTCAACACCTTGAAGAAAATCGAGTGCCAGCAGGTTTTAAGCATCCTAAAGCCACGCTCAACAATGTACCTAAAGTACAAAGTATAAAGTATTTCTCAATGGCCAGTTCAGTTTAGTTGTTTAGTTTTACAACTGTTTTCAACAACTCTTTTCTTTTACTTTTTCCTTCTTATATTTTTCTGCATTACATTAAATTATGTAAAGAAATTACAGAAAAACAAACACAATGATAAAACCAGCAGTGTTTGAGAGAGAAATGCATGGGCGTTATGAAGACACCACAAACTAGCTGATGAACTACAATTTAAATGTAAGGTCTAATATATAATTATTAATCCAGAGTATATATACAGAGATCATAACATTATGACCACCTGCCTAGTATTGTGTTGGTCACACTTTTGCTGCCAAAACAGCCCTGTCCTGTCAAGGCATGGAATTCACTAGATCCCTGAAGGTGTGCTGTGGTATCTGGCACCAATATGTTAGCAGCAGATCCTTTAAGAGTGAGTTGTGAGGTGTGGCTTCTATGGATCGGTGTTGTTTGTCCAGCACATCCCACAGATGCTGGATTGGATTGAGATCTGGGGAATTTAGTGGCCAAGTCAACACTTCAAACTAGTTATTGTGCTCCTTAAACCATTCCTGAACCATTTTTTCATTGTGGCAGGGTGCATTATCCTGCTGAAAGAGGCCACAGCCATCAGGGTATACCGTTTCCATGAAACGGTGTACATGGTCTTCAACAATGATTAGGTAGGTGGTACATGTCAAAGTAACATCCACATGGATGGCAGGACCCAAGGTTTCCCAGCAGAACGTTGCCCAATGCATGACACTGCCTCTGCCAGCTCGCCTTCTTCCCATAGTGCATAAAGCCTTCCTTTCATTGCTCCGTGGTCCAGTTCTGATGCTCACGTGCTCATTGTTGGTGCTTTCGGCAGTGCGCAGAGGACAGCATGAGCATCCTGACTGGTCTGCAGCTATGCAGCCCTGTACGAAACAAACTGTGATGCACTGTGCATTCTGACACCTTTCTGTCAGAACCAGCATTAGCTTCTTCATTTCTTCTTCAACTTCGAGCTACTTCTTTAAGCAACAGTAGCTCGTCTGTTGGATCAGACCATACGGGCCAGCCTTCACTCCCCACGTGCATCAATGAGCCTTGGCCACTCATGACCCTTTCGCCAGTGCACCACTGTTCCTTCCTTGGACGACTTTTCATATACACTGACCACTGCAGACCGGGAACACCCCAAAAAATCTGAAGTTTTGGAGATGCTCTGATCCAGTCATCTAGCCATCACAATTTGGCTCTTTACAAACTCGCTCCTTACACTTGCCAATTTTTCCTGCTTCTAACACATCAACTTTGAGGACAAAATGTTCACTTTGCTGCCTAATATATCCCACCCGCTAACAGGTGCCATGATGAGGAGATCATCAGTGTTATTCACTTCACCTGTCACTGGTCATAATGTTGTGCCTGATCAGTGTATATGTGTCTGTATGACCTGTTTGCAGGGTTTTATTTATTAGTGTGTTATGGTTTTTTTCTTCAGTGAACACAAGATGGTGCAGTCACATATCTTATTGTGGCTCAAGTACTAGAGGTTCCCCATATGAGGCTGAATGTAAAGCCAGGATGTTTCAGTAAGAATCAACAATCTGACAACAACACTGGTGACACTGTCATGTGATGCTGTGGGGTGGAGCAATTTTGAAGCTTTATGGTGTTAACATATTAGATTACAAAAAGATCTCGACTATTTTCACTGAGCTAAGACCAGTCATCATGTTCACTGTTATATTCATGTATCTGTGCCTTTCACTAGGTGAGTTAACATTGACTTTTTGTTATTGCAGAAATATTAACTATATTATATTAAATATTAGTCTGTGTGGTGATGCAGTGTGAAAATGCAGAGTGTGTGTCTGACTTAAGTATTTCCTGTTGATTATTTAAAGGTTAAATACATTATGTTCTCTTCTCTATGACAGGTGACTCCATGGCAGATTCAGTAGAGACACTTTTCACTCATAAAGCTGTAGATGAAGGTGATGTTACTCTGTCTTGCAAATACAAAAAAAGTGGTGGAGTAGACCACCTGTACTGGTACAGACAATATCCTAAATCTAAACCTGAGTTCCTTCTTAATGTTTTTCAAACTGGAACTGGAACAATTTCCAACACTGACCCAAGAATATCTGGTAAAGCTGATGATAAGCAAGTGGATCTGATCATCTCCTCTGCTGCTGTATCTTTCAATCTTTCATTTTTATGATTCAATTTAAAGATTCAATTTTTTCTTTCACTCCTACTGACACTCGATTAGAGACAAAAACAAGCAGAGACTCTACTGAACTTACTATCAGAGGTCTAAAGCCCTCAGATTCTGCACTCTATCTTTGTGCTCTAAGAGTAGTAGCACAGTGATACAGAGTCAGTGAAAGGCTTTACAAAAACATATAAAACACAATAAATGAAGATTCTAAAACCACATCAAAGATCCTCCCTTTACCAACCTGTTATCAGTTAACCACACACACAAACAATGCTTGTGGTAATTCTGTGGTATAAATGAATAAATAAAAAAGTAAGCAAGCAAGCAAACTAATAAATAAAAATTAAATGTGTTTAAAAATGACACAATACGATAGTAAAGTCACAAATCTACATTGTTATGAAAAAAGTATAAAAGTATAAAAAAGTATTTTATAGACATTAACAGATTCATTGTGTGCAGGTGCATATGACATGAAATTGTTTATTGACCTTTTCTTGCCAGTTTTGTCAATAATTGACTAAATAAATAAATAAATAAATAAACACATTTATTTGTTCCACCTTATGTCTGTTACACATGTTTGTACAGATGCATGTTACTTTGTTGAATGTGAGCTAGAACAATGGCCTTTTACAAACCCCTCAGAACAGATGGGAGTTTGATTGTAGTACACTGAGTATGATTATACAGATACACTTGTACAGACTGAACAGAAGATGAAATGGATAAATAAAGAAACTCCTCTAGAGAGTAGAAAGTTCAGTAGAAAGTTCATTGTCACTTTAACTGCATGCACATTTGATTAATGAAGGTCAAGGCGTCTTTTACTGTATATATACTAAAACATGACTGTGAAATTACGGATGTCTCTGACGTTTGAGTTATAGCAGAAAAGCATTATAGCAGAAAAGCATGTGTTGGAAGGTAATGATGTCATTCTGCCCTGCAATTTGACTACTACTACAGGTGATACTATACAGTGGTATCACCAATATCCCAAATCCAGACGAGAGTTTCGAGTCTCCATCTATGTATCTGATACTGGAAAGCAGTCTGTCAAAGCTGATAAAAAGCCTGAGGATCTGAAGATTTCCTCTGCTGCAGTATCAGACTCTGCAGTGTACTACTGTGCCCTGAGGCCCACAGTAACAGGAAACTTAGTAACACTGAACAAAAACCTCTTGCCAGGCAAAGAAAGTGCTTACACACTGCTTTAAACTTAAACACTACATTTCTGTATCAAGAGAAATAATAATGCAGTGGAACACAGAGTAACATTTTAATGTCATCAATACATGTACAATAACATGGCTACATGTCTTAAAGAAACAAAATAAAGAAATTGATTAAAAATGAATTTTTAAAATGACATTTATAATTAAATAAAAAAATGAATCATTTTATTTTATTTTGAACAGGTGCTTTGTTATTGTCTGATGTCTAAAGGAGTGCACAAATAAACATAATATTCATCTCTTCTGATGTGTAATACACACACTTTTAACTCTTACACACATTCATTCATTCAATGATTATTCTGTTTTTTTGTTTTCAAGCACTTAATTTGGAAAAATCTGAAGAGGGGATCCAAGACCAGTCAGGGTATGACTTTCATCCTCACTCTCTCTTATTCACACATGTGTATATCTATCAGCACTAGTCTGTCTTAAATTGGGTTTGAGACTTAAACATAAACGTGAGATTTGTTGTTGGAGCTGTTGCTAGGATCAAGCTGTATCTGACAATTGTTCAGACAATACAGTGTTCCAATACTGAGGTTGTGATTTTTTTTTTGTTATTTGATAGTTTTCAAATAAATAATGTACTTGGATGCATATTCTTTTTTTATTTTAGTTTGTTATTCAGTGTTAAAGCTCATTTTCTATGCCAACGTATGCCAGGCAACAATGTTCAAATACTCCATACTGCATGTGTGGATTATATTCTGTGTCAATAATACCTTACTTTGGATAAAATCAGATAGAAAAAATGCATTTCTTTTAAAGAAATCCAAATAAACTGCAATTTATGTTGTAGTATATGTACTAAATGTGTGGCTGCTGAGAAATTCCATCATATATTACTGTGACTAAACTCGAAAACTCTCAAATATTATGAAAAAGTTTGTGCTTGATAAAGACCCATATTAACAAATCTAGCAGTAAATGCAGTCAGTCTGCCTAAAGATGTCTAAAACCTGGTTAGTTCTGCTGCATTTCTCATTCAATGAATGTCACACTTTGATCAGTTTAATTATGTCTGTGATGCACCTGTATTGCCAGAGAGAAGCGCTTACACACTCTGTACAGATGGCAGTAGATAATGTTTTAAAATGTTTTACTGACCTAATCAGTAGATGTGAAATTTAGCCAACAGAACATAATTCCCAGGCTGTAACATGTTAATATGACTGATTACAATATGTATTTACATGTGTATCATTACATAAGTGAATTCCACAATGGGTTCATTCATTAATCTTCAGTAAAGACTTTATCCTGATCAGGGTCACGGTGGCTCCAGAATCTATCATGGACACATTAGGCACAAGGAGGAAACACACCATATCACAGGAGTGGAAAAAGTACTGAGAATCAAGCACATGGACACTAATACACATCATGAAGCATTGCACATTGTTACTGTTTATGTAAGCATTTATTGGCTACTGAAAAGAAACCAATTTGTATTTAGTTAATATTGACTATTTGCATTAAATGAACTCAGAGTTCCTGCCACTTAATATTGGCTTCCTTTCATTCCTTTCTGTTCTTTGGGCATGTCCTCAAGAACACTGCTTGTTGATGTCTTGTTTCCAACAGAATGGAGTTAGTAAAATTATTGCAATACTAGTTAACTGAAAAGTTTAGCAAAATCCCATAGAACAGAAAGACGTACATTTATAGGGTACAGTGAAATGGCATCAGTGGACGACAACCCCGTCAAAGGTTTTCTGGCTCGTTGGTCTAGGGGTTTGAGTTTCACTTTGGGTGTGAGAAATCATGGGTTCAAATCCTGGAGGAGCTCTTTCTGTCATGTTAACTCGTTGCTCTGCAAGATTTGGCTTTTTCTCATCATGATGTATTTGGCCTAATTCCAAGAGCTGCTTACTTGGTTCACACTTGGCGGCTAGGTTCTTGAGGGTCCCAAAGAGGTTCTAATCCCACAGGAGCCCTCTCTTTATTGTTAACTTGACTTTGTTTAATCGAGTTCCTTTTGCTCGGACGCCAGCCCATACAAAAAGGAAGGGTGTACTGTTTCAGAGTACAGTGAACATCTGTCAGCTCAGCCCAGACCAAGCAAGGACAACCTGGCTTGTTGGTCTAGGGGTATGATTCTTGCTTTGGGTGCAAGCGGTCCCGGGTTCAAATCCTGGATGAGCCCTGGTTTTACATGGAATACATTGTGTGGGACAAAGCTACCGAAAACTTAGAGTTCCAGCTGCTTGGTTTTTGCTTGGAAGCTTGTTTATCAAGAGGTCCAAGGAGGTTTAAATTCCACAGTGTATTCCACCAAATAACCTCTGAAAATTAGAGCTAACCTTGAGCCTACCTCAGGAATGCTGGGAGTAAGGTGGGTCCTTGGATTGAAGCCTCTTACAGGACACCATGCTAAAACACACATTCACAATACAACACTCAATCAGCTATTGGCATGTCTTGTGGCCATGGAGAGAACATGCAAATCTACACATAGCGAGTAATCTGTGGCTCAGAATCAAAGCAGAGATGCGGAAGCGATGTCAAGGCACTATTTAGCTACTTGACTAATTAGCTGCAGTAGCTCACTAGTGTGTGTACTATTTTATGCAAATTTTTAAGAAAAAATAAATGATTCAGAACAAGCCAACTGCTTGCTATCAGGTTGCAGACGTAACCTGGTGACTTCCCGTGACTACATGTCACAACTACACAGCACAGTATGACATTCACCAAGTTGAACAAAAGAGACATGCTTGTACTTGGACCAAAGTCTGCAGTTAATTATCATATTGCATCCCTCTAAAATGTACACATACTAAGAAATACCAGCACAAACATATGCCAAAAATGATTCACTGTAAAAAAAAAAAAAAAAATTTGAAAGTGTAGCAGGTAAGCAAAGGTTCAGTAGTGATAGAGATTAAGGAGCACATTGATGCTAGTCTGTTTATCACAGAGGTTGCAAGACTTTTGTCAAATTTAGAGTTGGTGACTTGCAAGAGTAAGTGACATTAAGACATGTTTTGATCTGCTTATGTCATTGTCACTAAAAAAAGTCATCATTGCTATGACAAACCTTGAAGGAAATAAAGTCCACGGTGACATGTGGAATGACTGATGAGGAATGCATGAATGCTTATATTGGTGTTCTTCTTCTTGCTGCAGTGTACAGACAATAAATGCCCAATACACGCCCAATTATCTAGGCAAATACGGCATAAAAATCTGGGCAGCCTGTGATGCAAAAACCAGCTATGCATGGAATCTACAGATTTACACAGGCAAACCTGCGAGTGGCATCCCTGAGAAAAAACAAGGAAAACGTGTAGCCCTCAGGATGACTACTGGACTGTGGGGTCACAATATCACATGTGACAATTTTTTTTACGAGCTATGACCTTGGACAAGAACTTCTCAGGAGGAAACTTACCATGGTGGGCACAATAAAAAAAAAATAAACCTGAGCAGCACACTGAAATTTTGCAGGTGAAGCACAGGGCTTAAGAAACAAATCGGATGATAAATAATTGTTTTGAGGGTATTTTCTGGCTAATTTAAAACACGGGTCAAAACGGACCCGTTAACATAAGAGATGGAAACAGAATGCTAACATAAGAGGACGGTTAAACACAGGCAGATAACTATAGCATTAACTACCCTGTGTAGCATGTAGCATTACAGAATAATTTAAATTAATCTGAATATATGATTGAATGCAGTTACTGTACTACACACACAATATACAAACAATTAGTAAAGAGGTTCTCATGCTAGTGAACTGCTTAATATTATCACTAAATCTATCAATATTCAGCCTTAACAGATTTAAACATGCAATAAAATATATTATGAACATTCACTGCTTGTTATTTAAACAATGGATTTAGCACATATAATGCCAGAACCGACATGACTATGACTAAGTAAAAGTGGGCGGGGCTAAATGTGGTAAGATAGAGTTTAGAAAGTTTCACAGAGATCCTGCCATTTATACCTACTGCAAGAGAGACACAACAGTCATGTTACTCTTCTTTATTTTCATAGTTGTTAAAAACATTGGTAAGTCATTTATATTATACACAAACTTTAGGTGAATGCTGGAGATTTGAACTGATACCTAAACATAATTCAGAAAAATCTTACACAATGAAAGTAGAAATGTTTATGTTGTTGCAATGTTTTATAGCAGGTGCTGTTGACAGCAGCATTACACCAGACCAAACCATCATATCTTCAAGTGAAGGCAGCATCATCACACTGACCTGCACATATGATGACTCAGCTAGATATCTCTACTGGTATCAACAAAAACCTCATTCAGAACCAGAGTTTCTGCTGATGATTTATGAATCATCAGATAGTGGCACTAGAGTTGAACATAAGCTTGACCCACGACTATCCACCAAACTTTGCTTTGAATTTCTACAATGATCCTCTTACATATGTTGGTAATGCTTATTGGTTGAACAATCAGAGAAGAAATCCTTTAATCTTTAATCAAAAAGAATTATTCCTGCTAAGGTTCATGCTGTTATTCCCCTGAAAGAAAGTCAGCTTTCTCAGGCAGCTGTGTGCTCCTTCTATCTGTTAGTGTTGGTGTTGCATGTTATTTGTGATCAGTCAAGAGCTGACAGCACA
>JAUCMX010000047.1:0-49218 GCA_033459395.1 Hemibagrus guttatus | reverse complement strand
ACAAACAGTCCTAAAGCACCACCTTGTGAGAAGGGATGGTAGCGCATCTCATAACCCATATGGGGAAACGGAGTGCATTCTAGCCAAAAATCTCACAGAACCATTCACTGTCCCATTCAGAACATTTTGAAACCCTACCAGTTGTCCACCCACTCAATGTGGGAAGGGGGTTCAAAATAGTGGCACAAACTGGAGAGTCAAACCAAAAGGCCAAATTAGGATTTGCCAAAAGAGCATTGAAATGGGGATATGATGAAGGAGAAGTAGTAGAAGCTAGTTGATTCAAGCTATAAACCCAAGACTGAAATTGAAGAGTTACTTTGAAAGTAGGGTTGATGTGACTTTGCAAACTCTCTGACAGATGTTATGGACTCATTACATGGAGAAGGATGCCAAAGAGCTGTACCACTCCCTCACATATGCTGTTCAGGAGCCAAGGGTTCTGCCAATTCAGTTTTTGGTGCGAGCCATGGACCTGAGGCAGAAAACCCTTGCAAAAAATCTCTTAGTACTGCTAGATCAGTGTACAAGAAAAGTGTAGAAGAACCCATCGTGGCAGGGTGTCAGCATGGCACAGGTCGCATCGTAGCATCAATGACAACACACCAGAGGGCTTGCCATTGTTCTGCCCACAGCAGAGCAGAAAAACAGACAGACCATACAGACAGATGTGGACAACACACAACAAGAACAAAACACTGTGACCAAAAACACCTGAGGATATACTCTGACGACTGATAAGCAGGTGTTTTTGGTCACAGTGTTGTGTTCTTGTTGTGTGTTGTCCACATCTGTCTGTATGGTCTGTCTGTTTTTCTGGAATTATCATCCTTATAGTACTGTTGGTATTAGTCTTCTTGTCCTGTTGTGGCATCCCTCTACCGTGGGCACTTATAGACAAAACCGTGCATTACCTGTTTGGACAGTATATGCAACTGCACTTGGAAATTGTGGACCCTGAGTTAGGACTACATAAGGTACATACATCCAATACACATAAGGTCTTCCAGCCAATCAGAGGAGAAAAGTCATTTATACTGTACCTCTCCAGGTGCTGCATTGTTGCCTACCATTTCATCTCGGTGTTTCTTCATGTAGCTCAGCAGGGTACTCAAGGGACCAAGGGGGGCAGTATTTATTGGAATGAGTGTACAACAATCAGAGCCAATCATATCACAGACTCTCTGTTCTGCTCCACACATCATATTAAGAGTGTAGTGATTCTGAATAGTCATTAGGGTGGTGTTGTGCAACTGTTCTGAAATCAGATCTAGAGATGCGATTGTATGGTTGATAAAACGTTGCTGATTATACCAGATAGTACAGTGGGGCAAAAAAGTATTTAGTCAGCCACCAATTGTGCAAGTTCTCCCACTTAAAAAGATGAGAAAGGCCTGTAATTTTCATCATAGGTACACTTCAACTATGAGAGACAGAATGAGAAAAAAAAATCCAGAAAATCACATTGTCTGATTTTTAAAGAATTTATTTGCAAATTATGGTGGAAAATAAGTATTTGGTCACCTACAAAAAAGCAAGATTTCTGGCTCTCACAGACCTGTAACTTCTTCTTTAAGAGGCTCCTCTGTCCTCCACTCGTTACCTGTATTAATGGCACCTGTTTGAACTCGTTATCAGTATAAAAGACACCTGTCCACAACCTCAAACAGTCAGACTCCAAACTCCACTATGGCCAAGACCAAAGAGCTGTCAAAGGACACCAGAAACAAAATTGTAGACCTGCACCAGGCTGGGAAGACTGAATCTGCAATAGGTAAGCAGCTTGGTGTGAAGAAATCAACTGTGGGAGCAATTATTAGAAAATGGAAGACATACAAGACCACTGACAATCTCCCTCGATCTGGGGCTCCATGCAAGATCTCACCCCGTGGGGTCAAAATGATCACAAGAACGGTGAGCAAAAATCCCAGAACCACACGGGGGGACCTAGTGAATGACCTGCAGAGAGCTGGGACCAAAGTAACAAAGGCTACCATCAGTAACACACTACGCCGCCAGGGACTCAAATCCTGCAGTGCCAGACGTGTCCCCCTGCTTAAGCCAGTACATATCCGGGCCCGTCTGAAGTCTGCTAGAGAGCATTTGGATGATCCAGAAGAGGATTGGGAGAATGTCATATGGTCAGATGAAACCAAAATAGAACTTTTTGGTAAAAACTCAACTTGTCGTGTTTGGAGGAGAAAGAATGCTGAGTTGCATCCAAAGAACACCATAACTACTGTGAAGCATGGGGGTGGAAACATCATGCTTTGGGGCTGTTTTTCTGCAAAGGGACCAGGACGACTGATCCGTGTAAAGGAAAGAATGAATGGGGCCATGTATCGTGAGATTTTGAGTAAAAACCTCCTTCCATCAGCAAGGGCATTGAAGATGAAACGTGGCTGGGTCTTTCAGCATGACAATGATCCCAAACACACCGCCCGGGCAACGAAGGAGTGGCTTCGTAAGAAGCATTTCAAGGTCCTGGAGTGGCCTAGCCAGTCTCCAGATCTCAGCCCCATCTCAGTTGAAAATCCATGTTGCCCAGCGACAGCCCCAAAACATCACTGCTCTAGAGGAGATCTGCATGGAGGAATGGGCCAAACTACCAGCAACAGTGTGTAAAAACCTTGTGGCGACTTACAGAAAACGTCTGACCTCTGTCATTGCCAACAAAGGGTATATAACAAAGTATTGAGATGAACTTTTGTTATTGACCAAATACTTATTTTCCACCATAACTTGCAAATAAATTCTTTAAAAATCAGACAATGTGATTTTCTGGATTTTTTTTTCTCATTCTGTCTCTCATAGTTGAAGTGTACCTATGATGAAAATTACAGGCCTCTCTCATCTTTTTAAGTGGAGGAACTTGCACAATTGGTGGCTGACTAAATACTTTTTTGCCCCACTGTATATATCCACCTTATATTTCTGTGGATTTGTACATGTGACAAGAAAAAGATCCAAGCTGCTGAAGACAACTCCCTGCAGGGATGTTCTTCCGGGACACCAATAGGCACACCATTTCTGTTTATGTATATTTCAGTATCCGAGTCTGAGTCATTTATGTATATTTCAGTATTCGAGTCCCACTGCTGGAGCAATGAGGAATTTCCTATGCGGAATTGTTTGTCATGGTATGTCCCACCAGGCACACCTAAGATCAGGTTAGAGGCTACATCGCACTTTTGTGTGCTTGAAACCCAAAATAGCTTCTAAATGATACTCATCTAGCTCAAAGACTGTCAACTTTCCTTCTAGCAACAAAAGTGTACAAAGACCATGCCACAAGTGTGGGAACTGCACCTGAACTGTCTGTGTCTGCAGGCTTTCCTCCAGAGGTGGCACTGAAGTTTTCTCTCTTTTTTTACATCTGGAAATGGTGCACCAAGCCTGGAAGTACTGCAATACCAGGTTGATGCTTGGAGCAGACCAAGCAAGCCCCTTTTCTGACTCCCTGGTCTAAAAATCCATTTAAATATAGAGTCCACATATAGAGGATGTGTCAAATATTAAGCTGATCAGAACAGATACTGCACTTGATCTTAGCCAAAAGGCAGAGAAATGATAACCTGTTATTTCCTTTGCCCGAAGGACAGCCTAAGGCATAACTAAGGACCCTGGTGCTACATAAAACAACATAATAGCATATAGCTACAAAACAACACAGAGCTAAGGACAGAAAGTAGTTCTAATCCTAGCTACATAAAGTGCAATGTGTACAACCTGGTGCAAACAGTGCAAGACAAAAGACAGTGCAAACAGACAATACAAAACAAAACAGTACAGGACACATACACAAAATACACAATATAGACAGAATAGCACCAAACAGTGTGCAGAATAGGAGAAATAATTTTAAACATATACACTTGTAAACAAAAACATATAGGGGCAGTTGGTGGCAGTTTGAAATGTTCAAAACAGCAACAGCAGTGTTACGGGTGGTTACTGTGTTGGGCCACTAGGGGGGGGTTTCCAGCAGGGGTTATGTTATGTTGTGTTATGTCATTGTTTACATCATGTCATGTGCTTTGTTTTAGCCCCGCCTTAGTCCTATTGTTTCCTAATTGATGTTCACCTGTTCCTAATGTTGCACCCAATTATGTTTTGTATTTATAGCGGCCTTTTGCCGGGGCTGGTCGTCGTCATTATTACGTCTTAATGTTCCGTGTAGTGTGGCGTCATGCATGTTTGTCTCTGTCAGTTTTTTGAGTTAATAAACCCCTGTCTGCTGTCTATCTCCACGCTGAGTCTGTTTCTTCATGCTTTGGATACCGGAAATGTGACAGAACGACCAGCCAACACCGAACAGACCCAGCGCTATGGCTAGCGATGATTTTTTTTTCTGGTCATAATTTTTTGCCGGATTGTGGATTATGCTCCGGCCTGGATTTTGGGATTTGGGGTTTTTGTTGATTTCGGCCCATGCCCCGTTTATGTTCTCATGGGGAACGTCGTCCCACGACGAGGATTTCCGTGAGAGATGTTGCCTCACTCTTGGAAAACGGAGGTGGGTTCCGGCTATAAATTTTTAGATTTTTGTGGGATTTTTTTTTTTTTGGTTCGGCCCCGGCTCCACTCATGTTCCCGTGAGGGACGTCGTCCCAGACGTTGCCTCACTCATAGATAACGGAGGGGGTTTCAAGTCAGGATTTTTGGACTTTGTCTTGGGGTTTTTGTTGGGTTTGGGTTTTTTGGTTCCGGTTTCCGTGAGGGACTTTGCTTCATTCTGGGGTGGCGGGGGAGATCGTTTGGATGTAGCTGTCTCTCACCCGCCTGCCCCTTGGGGAGTTTCCAGCTTCAGCGGGACAGGGGTCGTCACTCGGCACTGTCGTTCGTCGTTGGACGTCGCTCGGCCCTGCGGCTCGGCAGTGGACGTCGCTCGGCCCTGCGGCTCAGCGGTGGACGTTGCTTGGCTCTGCTGCTCGGCTGTGGACGCTGCTCGGCTGTGGACGTTTCTCGGCGCCTCCACTCGGTTGTGGATGTCGCGTGGGGCCCTTTGGCCTTGCCGTCGGGCCCCGTGCTCCCCCCACTTGCCTCGCCTTTGTTCCTCGCTTCCCCTCATTTGCCTCGCCTTTGCTCCTCGCTCCCCCCCATTTGCCTCGCCATGCTTCTCGCTGCCCCCTACCTGCCTCTCTATGCTCCTCGCTCCTGTTCGGGACCTACAGACTGCCCAGACTGTCGGGGAGGGTTATGTTTTGGCGCGTCGGGAGCCGCGCCTTTGAGAGGGGAGAGATGTTACGGGTGGTAGGCCCTGTGTTGGGCCACTAGGGGGGGTTTCCAGCAGGGGTTATGTTGTGTTATGTCATTGTTTACATCATGTCATGTCATGTCATGTGCTTTGTTTTAGCCCCGCCTTAGTCCTATTGTTTCCTAATTGATGTTCACCTGTTCCTAATGTTTACCCAATTATGTTTTGTATTTATAGCGGCCTTTTGCCAGGATTTGGGGCTGGTCGTTATTACGTCTTTATGTTCCGTGTAGTGTGGCGTCATGCATGTTTGTCTCTGTCAGTTTTTTGAGTTAATAAACCCCTGTCTGCTGTCTATCTCCACGCTGGGTCTGTTTCTTCATGCTTTGGATACCGGAAACGTGACAAGCAGCAATTGAATAAATGTGCAAATACAGCATGTAAACATTTATAATAAAATGTTTGAAACAGATCAGTTCACACAGTTGAGTGTGTGTGTGTGTGTGTGTGTGAGTTGGTACAGTTCACTTTTAGGTGTTGAGGTGCCTGATGGCTTGAGTGAAGAAAGTTGCACAGTCTGGTTGTGTGTGTGTGTGAGGTGTGTGTGGGGTCATCCACAGTGCTGTGGGCTTTGCAGATGCAGTGTATGGTGTAAATGTCTGTGATAGAGGGAAGATGCTGGAGATGCTATTCCTGATCCAGAATGACTGAGGTCTCCCAGTCAGGAAGTCCTGGATCCTTCATGGCTAGGAATGAGTTTTATTCAGAATGGATTGGGGTTCTATATGTTACTGTATGTGTGGCTATGACTTGAGTCTTTTCAACTATTAGTTCCTTCCCAGAATTAGAAGTAAGCAAAGTAGCACTTACCCATGAATGAATTTCATGCTAGACGTTCTAGACAATTGTGTGCTTCAAACTTTGTGGCTATGTAACGTAAGCTGAATGCAGCATAAGTTGTGGCCATGACTTAATTTTCTGGTTCTCATTCCTTAGTAAATGGTAACCATATCTTAGGCATCTTGTTCCCAGGACTTCATAGTCTCATTCTCATGCCTTATATAGCCATAATTTACTTATCGTGTTCACTTATCTTACTAGGTTGTAACCATATTTTAAATAGCTTGTTCCCATCCCATGACTTAACTATCTTCTTTATACATCTTATTAAGTTTTGATTATCAAGCGGTAAATAAGTGAGTGCAGGCAGGTTGGAATGGGTGGACAGTGGTGAGACCGGCCATGCTGTATGGTTTAGAGACAGTGTCACTGAGGAAGAGACAGGAGTCAGAGCTAGAGGTAGCAGAGCTGAAGATTTTGAGGTTCTCTTTGGGTGTGACAAGATTGGACAGGATTAGGAACGAGTACATTAGAAGGACAGCTCATGTTGGACATTTGGGGGACAAAGTTAGGGAGGCCAGATTAAGATGGTTTGGACATGTTCAGAGGAGGGAGAGTGAGTATATTGGTAGGAGAATGTTGGACATGGAGCTGCCAGGCAGGAGGCAAAGAGGAAGGCCAAAGAGGAGGTATATGGATGGAATTAATGAGGATATGAAGCTAGTGGGTGCAAGTGTTGAGGATGCAGAAGATAGGGATAGGTGGACAGAGATGATTCGCTGTGGCAACCCCTGAAGGGAAAAGCCGAAAGAAGAAGAAGATTTTATAAACCTTTAGCTGTATTTGAACCTGTTTTCCATTTTTCTGAAATGTAACAAATCTAAAAACTAAAACTAAAATCCAAAATCTAATAAAATATTAGTAGATTACTATAATTGTGATCTGTAGCATAAATAACACTTTCTGGATTTAATTCAGAAAGTGAATAATTATTTATTATGTATAAATATATAATATGTAAATAATTTTTCATTTGTGAATTTTTATTTTTATTTTTTTTTTTAAGCCTTTTTTTAGCAGCTCCATGTTACGGGTGGCAGGTCCGACGCGGACCACTAGGGGGGGGTTCCAGCAGGGATTGTGTTGTAATGTTGTTTTCGTATGTCATGTGCTTGTTGTAGCCCCGCCTTATTCCTAATCGTTTCTGTTTTGATTCACCTGTTCCTAATGTGTCCTTTAATTATGTTCCTTATTTATAGTGGGGTTTGTGCTTTGGTTTCTTTGCTAGTCCTCGTCGGTATGTACTGAATGTTATTCGTCTGTGTCTTCGTGGATTTATGTTTCTTATTTTCAATAAACCCGTCTGCTGTCTCTCCCTGCGTGAGGTCTGATCCATCTAAACCGGCACGACCAGCATTATGTGACACTCCAGTGTTTCTGGGGCTGATAAACTATTTGGTCAAATGGGATTTGTGCTCATTTAGCCACAAGAGCATTAATGAAGTCAGGCATTGATGTCGGGGCAAAGGGGACAGTCGGCTTTCTGGTTCATCCCAAAGGTGTTCAGTGGGGTTGATTCAGTTGATTGAGTCAAGGGTCTGTGAAGGCCACTTGATTTCTTCCACTCTAGCTTTGGCAAACCATGCTTTGTGCACTGGGGCATTGTCAGACTGGAGCAAGACATTCTATAGTATAAGTGCAATAAGCCTTACCCATGAATGAATTTCATGCTAGACGTTCTAGACAATCGTGTGCTTCAAACTTTGTGGCTATGTAACGTAAGCTGAATGCAGCATAAGTTGTGGCCATGACTTAATTTTCTGGTTCTCATTCCTTAGTAAATAGTAACCATATCTTAGGCATCTTGTTCCCAGGACTTCATAGTTTCATTCGCATGCCTTATGTAGCCATAATTTACTTATGTTCACTTGTCTTACTTTCTTTATACATCTTATTAAGTTTTGATCATCACTTATCTCCTTCATACAAGATACATAAGAACACAGGTCAAGAGCTTTAGTTAATGTTGTTAAACATAAGAATGAAGAGCAAGTGTGAAGTTTGTGTCCTTGATTATGGCATGGATGTTGGTACTAGATTGGCTAGAGTGAGTATCTCAGAAAGTGCTTAAAAACATCAGCAAAGTTCTGTGGGTGGAAATCCCTTGTTGACACACACACACACACACACACATATATAGCAAAAAAAAATGCAGGTCAGTGCATTTCATACACATTTTAATTTTTTGTTTGTTTTAAAGAAAAAAGATCGTAGATGCCTATCCCAGTATTCCATCAGGCCAGCATGCAGCATCATCTGTTCTTTGTTTCCAGTCAAAGTTCTCAAACACACAACAGCAGCAAACATCTGCCACAGCATGACCTTGTGCTTCAGCAGTAGAGCACTGAGGCCTTGTGTTGATGCTTTCTGGCATAATTACAGAACTCTCGATCCAGTGAAATCCCTGTACTTTAGAGTCCTAGTGTGTCTTATTCTGTTCTAACTGGCTCATCTGGACCATGTCGCTCATTTAACCACTGGTGGCTCAGGATTTCATCAAAAGATGGACGCATATCAGGGTCTTGATTCAGGCACCGCGTGATCAGATCTTTGCAATCTGTGTGAGCAGTGATGAGAGAGTATGAGAGAAATTGAAATGAAACTTTAAAAAAGATGCAAACATTTTGCAATTTTCTTACCTTGAGATAAATCAGAGATGCAAGGCAATTGTGCCGCGATAATCTCATCATGATCTTCAAAGGGCACGTCTCCAACAAGTAATTCAAACAGGAGTATTCCCAGATTCCAGACGGTAGCAGAAACACCAAAATATTTTTGGTGGAGTATCCACTCAGGAGGATAGTAAAATAGAGTGCCTGAGTAAAGAAAAAAGAAGAGAGAGTCATAACTGAAACCATCACAAAAAAATCCTACACTGCATGCTCTATTTGACTGTGTCCCATGTCTATACTGAACTGACCCACATAGGTTATGAAGGGCTTGTCCGTCAGTAGGTCGCCACAGCCAAAGTCGATCAACTTCACCTCCAATGTTTCTGGATTGAACAGAAGGTTCCCGGGCTTGATATCGCGGTGAATAACTCCGCGCTCACAGCAATGACGAGCAGCTTGAACCACCTGACGCATAACCACTCGTGCCACCGGTTCAGACAATGGACCGTTAACATGGTAACAGAATTTAAAGAGGTCCATGCAGGAGTCGGGTAGCTCTATTACCAAGATTAAATGAATGGGTGTCTCGAACCACTCCAGCAGCTCCACCACATTCTCACAGCGAGGAGGCTTGGATACCATCTCCATTAAGGCCACCTCCAGAGGCAGGCTGCGTGTCTCTCCGGGCTAAAATTACAAACAATGGCAATGGTTAGCATGGGTTTGGAGTGAACACATCTAAACTGTGAGAAGAAGAGCTGTTATAACTGAAGAAGGTTTTGGATTGAAGCTCACTAGTGTTCTAGAAATCTGCTTCATAACATTATTGTCATTTGCACTTCTCTGGAGGATCTGAGAAGTTTACTTACAATGGTGATGAATTTGGCTTCTCTTTTGAAGATACGTTTAATGGCAACCTGTTCGTATGGACAAAACAAAATTAGTCAATTCTCTAGGCCAATGCAACCTTCCAGTTAGTAAAATCACTACATTTTAGTGGTCAGCAAACATTTAACAGAATTACTGACCTTTTTCCCATCTTCCTTACGGACTCCACTGTAGACAGTGCCAAAGCCTCCTCTCCCCAGCACCTTTTCTATAATGTACAATGAATCAATCTCACCTATTACACACACACACACACACACACACACAATATCATTCAGTTGTGATTACATCACAGCATCATTATTACACCCGACTGTACATTGTGCTGAATATAAGCATCTGTAGGTAATATTACATGGTGCAAATCTAGACTATTACACTTATCTCTCTCTCTCTCTCTCTCTCTCTCTCTCTCTCTCTCTCTCTCTCTCTCTCACTCACACACACACACACACCTTGATTAAGTGATTGTGAAACAGTTTCTATGGATTGTAACATACGGTATGGTGAAGCGGGAGGCTCAGATGATTCCTGAAACTCAGAGTTACATGAGAAGAACTGCTCCTCATGCTCCTCATCATCAGAAGAGCTAGAAAGAGGAGATTGGTTTCGGAGCATTTGCTCAAGTTCCATCAGCCACTCGGGTCTTTCTCTTTTCTTATGGTGAAGCAGAGTATGACAGAACTGCAAGACAGACAGGAAAATAAAACCGTTGATGAAGCCATGGCAATTGATATCTGGCACTCATATATTTTTCAAATACGAATCGTCTTGTTTACCCATATAAACATTCCCCTTATATTATACAGGGGGCACTGAGGGAATCTGAAGACCGTTGTAGCGATGATATTGCAATAATCGAGCGCCTGAGAAGTAAGTCCAGCCTTGGATAGCTTGCAGGCATGAAGAAATTTGGACATCTACAACGGATACAGAAAAGTTTGTTCTTGTTATGGTTCCTCATTCAATTCAACATGAAAAAAGAGGAACATGGAACAAAAATTTCCGACCTGGAAGTCTGGCTGGCCGAATCCTGAGGTGAGAAACAGCATGTACTCGTAGACTTCAGTCCTCTCAATCGCTTCCCTCAAGGCTGACTTGGTGACAGGCTCTCTGGAGGAAAGTAAAAAAAACAAAAAAAAAATTCTCATGAGGAAAATAAACACACACACACACACACACGTATGCATACACAAACATAAAATACCTGTCACATCCAATCAGTTGAAATTTCCGATGTGAATCCAGCCACAGTTGTGCCACCACATAGCAGATATGTGCTGCATAGATCCATCCCCTGGAGGCTGCAAAAAAAACATGCATGTGAGTCCACTGTCCACTTTATTAGGAACACCGGCACAACTGTTTATTCAGCAGACCATTACAAGCTATGTTTCCATCAGTGCTGCAAATTTAACATTTTTCCAGAAAATTAACATGTTTCGTTCATGGGAACATGGGAAACCACCAGGAATTGAAGTAAAAAAAATGTTTATCAAACCAAACAAAAAAAAAAAAATTATTTTATTCAGTAAATCTCTTCCCATCATAGCATAAGCACATGTTTTCTAATCAAATAAAAAAATTATTCTCCTCAGTAGAGGGCATACTTTTTTTTTTTCCACACTTCCATTTTGGAGATTTATATCTGGTGTTTCTATCCCTTTTTTTAAAGCAATATCCCAAAATTCACATACAAATATGAGGAGAGAAAACTCTGGACCTGCATCTGCCAGATTTCAATCATTGTGCTGCTGCTGGCGCGTGATTAGCCGATTGGATAATTACAACCAAATGAGCCGATGTACAGGTGTTCCTAATAAAAAGCATGGTGAGCGTGTTAATTTCAGAAGAATGGAGTGTATCTGTACCAAACTTGTTTCCCATTTCAATGATGGCATTTCTGTGTTCAGCTTCTGGAGTATTGGTGCATAAAAGACTCGCCAGAGGAAGACACCAGTCCTGCTGCTTCGCAACACGTCTGATCTGAAGCAAAAGATGTCCATTAGTCTATGTGATGCTGACAAAAAAAGAAAAAATACACAATATAGACAGAAGGTGATGTTGATAAACTCACTTTTGAATCCTTATTCCTCAGAATCTGTAGCCCTTGAAGAGGATCAGGGCGATTTCTGCCTTCACAGCTTCCTGTAAAAGAAAAATATCTTTAAATAACACGGATATTTATTCATCCAGGACACTTTTTCTTCGCAAAAATTGTCCAAAATGATTTTATTGCTTTTTCTTAAAAAAAAGAAAAGAAACAGAAATGTAAGAGAGTTCAAATACATTTCAAAAAATACCACACAAGCTAGCTAGATTGCTATGAGCAACCAATTTAATTAGCAATAAGCGCATAGCTTTCAATAAACTCCAAAAACATCCTCAAAATTCTCCTCATATCGCCGGTCCGATTCGCGTTGTGTTCTATGGTGTAGTGTGAAAGAAAGGCTTGAGTCGGTTTACTGGTTCAGTGGACGTTCTTTTATAAGTTGTAAACATGCTTAAAACAAGCTAAGCTAATTTAGCCAGTTAACTGTATCTTCATTGACCTTATAAGTACAGAAGTATAGTTAATGATTAATGATTTAATGATTGCTTATCCTGAATCGAGCTTCAAAAGCAAAAACAAAATGGACTGAAAAATTAAACAAATTTAAAAGATCTCTTCAAAAAAAAAAAAGCCAAGAGCTAACAGGCTAATTTAGTTAGCTACCATTCTTGCACAGCTAGCAGGAAAATGTTTCTAGCAAACAGAAGACAATTATTTATTTATTTATTTAGACAGTATAAAGTCTTACTCCGTTGTGATTACAGAAGCTTTCCATAATCAGCCAGAAGAAATAGGAATACTGTTGCTCAAGTTCATCCAGGTGTAGCAAACAGTCTTGACTTTTCCCCTGGATAGATCTGATTAGCTCGTCCTTCTGCATCTTATTACTGTAAAAGATACAGGAACAGCTGCATTATATGGATTACTGCACACACACACACACACACACACAATTTAAACTGATGATATGTTACAAAACCATTTAACATGTGAGAGGAGAAAGAGAGTCTCACCTCATCAGCGGGCCGAAAAACTTTAAATTCAGCCCATCAGGTATGTATTCATCTTCACTCTGTGGGACATGGGACTCCCCTGGATTCAGAGAAAGGACAGAGGAAGAAATGTTTATAATAACGCATGCTGTAAGTAAAAGATAAAAAGTTCATCACGATCTGGAGCTCAGGTTATTCAGTGTGACCTACCTGTCCTGCATGAGTGACCATCAGCTCCTTCTTCATCCTGAGGTGTTGCAACCTCTGAACAATCTGTCATCTCAAAAAGCGTGCGTCTCATCCTTGTTTTCTCGTTTTGCAAATCTACAGAACAGCAGCAGTTTATATGGTTAAAGCTATCTTTCATGAATTGATTTATTTTTTTTTTAAAGGGATTTTTTCCCTTATATTTTTCGATTCACTTTTCATTATGGAAAATTTCTCAGCTTTTTCAGCTTTCTCTGAACTGAAAAAGAGAGAAAACATACCAGTTTATTATGTTTATTTGTTAATAATACATAACAACCGGACACCATGCTACTTTTTTCCCTGATCCTGATATCCATGTGATTTAGTTTTGTTTAAAAATGCATTTTTACTGACAGACTTCATACTTAAACCCTTAAAACTCTTTCAAAAAAATCACTGGCACTGTAAATACTATAAGTATAAAGTATAAATATAATAAAATGAATCCAATTCATTATAGGATCTGACATTTTGCTCTATTTCCTCCTATATCTGATCCACCGTCTGCTATCAGCTTTAATCTCTCAAATAAAATATTAAAATTGTGTAACGCACACAGACATAAACTCATCATTTCTATGTATCTCTAATCTGCACCGTGTTCAGCACCTGTAAAGTTTCTTACCTGTCAGTTCTCCGTAGAAGAAACCTCTTTCTCATGTGAATACTGAAGTACTTAAAGTAGAAATGAGAGTAGAAACACAGTCCCGATGATGTAATGGAAGGCCACTCAGAACTCTCTCTATGACATCACATCGTTATGGCAGCAGGAGTTCTGAATTCTATACTGGTTCTGAGGCGGAGCAGAGCACCAGTGACCAGTCTAACACTGGGCTTCTATTATAATCACTATTATACTTCACTGGGTAACTAGTCTAATCTACCTGATCATAATTACAGAAGCATATACGTAAAGAACTAATCGATGTTATAACGCGGAAACTGAGCTTGATAAACACCATGAAGTCTCATAGTGTAAATAAAATATTGCACATTTGCTTTGAAATTAAAAATGAAGTCCTGAATATAAATAAAGAACAAAACACAATTTTGCTGTAATTATTGGACAATCTTTTTTTTAATTTTTTATTCACAAAATAATTTTACTTTTAAAAGAATTCCCCAAAAAGGTGACATTATAATAGATGTGTTAATAGTTCATTTAATTATTTTTATTACAATAGTTTCTCAACATCTTTGTTTTTTCCCCCAAACATTTGTTGAAAATGAATCTGATTAACCAGAAAAACAGGAAGTGATGTAATTATGTATAATCAAGAGGCATCACAAAAAATATTTTAGTATATATTAAATATGAAGATACGTTATATATTTATAGATATAGTTTCTATAGTAACGGCTCATTCACAGACACTTGACCTGCACATTCAACCTAATCTAAGACAAATAATAAACACAACCGATTAATTTTACTATATTAATTTTGCTTTTGAATTAAAATCTTGTTCGTGTCTACACTTTTTTTTTTTACATTTTCAGTCTGTCATTATAAATATGAGCATGAAAAGATGTTTTTCTAAAATTTAGCGCTCACTAGCTGAGGAAGGAAGTGACAGCTAGCTGCCTTGCTAGACCTATTAACATCACATTTCGCAAAAAAAATCAAACAGAACTTCAGACTTACGTTTTATTTACAATATTTACATATTACAAATATTATGCGAATATGATGCGAAGGTAAAGACCGCGTTCATTTCTCCTTTTTTCCTGCAATACACTGCGTTTCAGTTGATTCCACAAGATGGCGGGCTGCAAACACCAGCGTTAGTTTTGCTAAAGCCGAGTCTATCGTCTCCACACAAAGATATTCATTCTTCATGTTTGCTATTGCATTCAGCCCTACTTTAACAATAAACGGACCAAAGAAAAGAAAAGTTTCAAGTTTTGTCAAAGGCCTTGTGTCTTATTTGCCAAGAAACCGTTGCAGTTTAAAAAAAACAAAAACAAAACCGGCCGACATTTTTCCACCAAGCATGCTGACTCTGCTAGCAGCCAGTCAATGCAAGAAAGGTTTCACATGTCATTTCTTTTAGTTTATATATTAGATTATTAATAGAAATAAATAAATCATTAATATAATACATATTTTAAAAAAATTGTTATATTATAATAAATAATAACAATAGTATAATATTAATATAAATATATAATAAAAAATATATACATTATATTTTTAGATTAGTTTATCCTCCCGTCTGCTACCGGCTCGGCCCATCTGTCACATTTTAAAACCCAGTTTGTCCCTTGAGCCCAAAAGTTTCCTCACCGCAGCTTTAGAGGATTGTTTTATTTTTTAACAATCTGTCAGTTGCCTTTATACCAGCTAAGCATGTCAAGACTCAGTGCCTCCAATGGTGCAGAATCCAGACCCAAATGCAGGGATAAGATGGGAAAAAAACAGGATTTTATTAATAGATAATAAAAACTACAGACACATGCAAACACTCAGGAAAACTAGGCAACTAAAAACAAACACAAACAATTTTGTCCAGGTCTGTCCACATCCAACAGCAGCAACTTCATGACTTCATGAGTCGGAGCACATTATATACTTGAAATCCCAGTTGAGTAAACTGGGACGGAGGATTGCATGAATAAATGACAAAATGAAATACTTTTTAAAGTGTTCTTGCCATTCCGATCATTTATAATCTGTTTTCATAATATTTATCATTTTGCACATGTCCCTGAAATTGCAGGGTAATTGCCTCTTCCAGAAACTGGCTGATGTACCCAGTGACATCCCCACCCTCATATTGTCTTTCTTCAGTGGAGCCTAAAATTATCTGCTGCAAACACATTAAGGACCTACATCATGACAGGGTGGACATTTAAAACAGTTAGCATTTAATGAACACACTGTGAACCTTCAGTTAGCAAACTGATTTAATGTTGAAGCTGACTGGTACAAGACAGGGAGGACATATGTGTAGTTTTTGACACATTCTGATAGTTTTCACATTTTTACATTCAGTTAAAGTTACAGTCTGAAATCCAGTGCACCCCCAGTTTGTTTTGGTATTTTATATTTTGCAACAGCCAGTCAGATTCAAGTCCCTGATCTGATCTGATCTTTTTTTCATGTTTTGTGGGTAAAACTATATTTGTTTGCTTTTATCTCACTACAGGTATCTGCAATAGCTGATGTAAATCACTAAAAGGCAACAAATATGAGGTTAAATAGAAAATTTCTTTATTTTGGAAATTGCAGAGTCTCAAAGGCACTTTATGGTGATTTTGATCCAATGCATTAAGCTTTCAATTGAATTTAAGCTTTGAATTTACAAACCCGATTCCAAAAAAGTTGGGACACTGTACAAATTGTGAATAAAAACAGAATGCAATGATGTGGAAGTTTCAAATTTCAATATTTTATTCAGAATACAACATAGATGACATATCAAATGTTTAAACTGAGAAAATGGATCATTTTAAGGAAAAAATAAGTTGATTTTAAATTTCATGGCATCAACGCATCTCAAAAAAGTTGGGACAAGGCCATGTTTACCACTGTGTGGCATCCCCTCTTCTTTTTATAACAGTCTGCAAACGTCTGGGGACTGAGGAGACAAGTTGCTCAAGTTTAGGAATAGGAATGTTGTCCCATTCTTGTCTAATACAGGCTTCTAGTTGCTCAACTGTCTTAGGTCTTCTTTGTCGCATCTTCCTCTTAATGATGCGCCAAATGTTTTCTATGGGTGAAAGATCTGGACTGCAGGCTGGCCATTTCATTACCCGGATCCTTCTTCTACGCAGCCATGATGTTGTAATTGATACAGTATGTGGTCTGGCATTGTTATGTTGGAAAATGCAAGGTCTTCCCTGAAAGAGACGATGTCTGGATGGGAGCACATGTTGTTCTAGAACTTGGATATACCTTTCAGCATTGATGGTGCCTTTCCAGATGTGTAAGCTGCCCATGCCACACGCACTCATGCAACCCCATACCATCAGAGATGCAGGCTTCTGAACTGAGCGCTGCTAACAACTTGGGTTGTCCTTGTCCTCTTTAGTCTGGATGACATGGCGTCCCAGTTTTCCAAAAAGAACTTCAAATTTTGATTTGTCTGACCACAGAACAGTTTTCCACTTTGCCACAGTCCATTTTAAATGAGCCTTGGCCCAGAGAAAATGCCTGTGCTGGATCATGTTTAGATATGGCTTCTTTTTTGACCTATAGAGTTTTAGCCGGCAACGGCGAATGGCACGGTGGATTGTGTTCACCGACAATGTTTTCTGGAAGTATTCCTGAGCCCATGTTGTGATTTCCATTACAGTAGCATTCCTGTATGTGATGCAGTGCCGTCTAAGATCACGGGCATCCAGTATGGTTTTCCGGCCTTGACCCTTACGCACAGAGATTGTTCCAGATTCTCTGAAACTTTGGATGATATTATGCACTGTAGATGATGATAACTTCAAACTCTTTGCAGTTTTTCTCTGAGAAACTCCTTTCTGATATTGCTCCACTATTTTTCGCCGCAGCATTGGGGGAATTGGTGATCCTCTGCCCATCTTGACTTCTGAGAGACACTGCCACTCTGAGAGGCTCTTTTTATACCCAATCATGTTGCCAATTGACCTAATAAGTTGCAAATTGGTCCTCCAGCTGTTCCTTATATGTACATTTAACTTTTCCGGCCTCTTATTGCTACTTGTCCCAACTTTTTTGGAATGTGTAGCTCTCATGAAATCCATAATGAGCCAATATTTGGCATGACATTTCAAAATGTCTCACTTTCAACATTTGATATGTTATCTATATTCTATTGTGAATAAAATGTAAGTTTATGAGATTTGTAAATTATTGCATTCCTTTTTTATTCACAATTTGTACAGTGTCCCAACTTTTTTGGAATCGGGTTTGTATTTGTATAACAATGCAACTGTATTCTGTATTTAATCTGTATTTTCAGACTTAATTCAAACTGGTTAATATGAAGTTCATATAAATCTAATGTCATCGCTTTGTCATGTGCACAAAATTAGCCATTTCACCAGTGTTTTAATCAACGGAAAATGAAATAACAAGCAGCTCCTCAGGAAAAAACACAACAAAAGTGGTTAAAAACGTCCTGTCAAACTGTTTGAAACAACGTTTTTTCACTGCTCACAAAAAACCCATGGAGTGATAATTAAATTCAATTCAATTTATTTGTATAGCCCCTTTTACAATGGACATTGTCTCAAAGCAGCTTTACAAAAATAGAGCAACAGAAAAGAGCGGGGAAAAAAAAAATCATTAAATTATTAAACTATTTTATCCCTATCTATTCCTAATGATCAAGCCTGCGGCGATGGAGGCAAGGAAAAACTCCCTGTGATGATATGAGGAAGAAAGCTTGAGAGGAACCAGACTCAAAAGGGAACCCATCCTAATTTGGGTGACATTGGACAGTAAATAATGTAAATATAAATAGTATCCTATCTACAAACCAAGGGCCCATGAGGAACTACTAGGTCAGTGTAGTTTCTGACTTCATTATAGACACTAATTCCTTGCTGTCAAAAGCTGACAGATGTAACAGCAGATCATTGACGGTGTTATAGTCCCCAAGTGGCTCTGTCCACAGCTGTCTCCAGGTCACAGGTCTCCACACAGATCCATCCACAGCATCAGTGAGCACCACCAAGCGACGAGACTCTGACCAGGGGTAAAGCGAGTGGTCACACTGGAAACTCAGAACACTGGGAGCTCGGGAGTGGGATGTATAGCTCGACAGAGAAAGACAGAGTGAGAGAGAGAGAGAGAGAGAGAGAGAGAGAGAGAAAGATATTAAGTATGCTTGTGATCATGTGATGTTTAAAGACAATGTAGATTATGTATAAAGTGTAGGCAGGGACTCCGGCAGAACTAGCTATGACAACATAACTGAAAGGGAGATCCAGAAGGTCACGAAGGCTTGAAGGCTTTCCGGGACATTCACAACCACTTCACGGTCAGCAAACCTGAGCGAATTGCGAGGGTGGTCCAAACATCCCAGTACACCAAACACTCTATGCCCATGAACCTTCCAGATCTGCTCCTTTACCTAAGAAAAACTATACATTGAAGGCTTGACTAAACAAATGTGTCTTCAGCCTAGACTTAAACATTGAGACTGTGTTTGAATCCCGAACACTAATTGGAAGGCTGTTCCATAACTGTGGGGCTTTGTAATAAAAAGTTCTGCCCCCTGCTGTAGCCTTTGCTACTTGAGGTACTACCAAATAACCTGCACCCTTTGATCGGAGTAGGCGTGGCGGATCAAAAATAACCAAAAGATTGCTCAGGTACTGTGGCGTGAGACCATTTAGTGGTTTATAGGTTAGTCTACAGGTTATAATATTACTTATTTTGTAATAAGTGCGAAATTTGACTGGGAGCCAGTGTAGTGTGGCTAAGATAGGAGTGATGTGTTCATATCTTCTGGTTCTAGTTAGGACTCTAGCTGCTGTGTTCTGGACTAACTGGAGCTTGTTCATGCTCCTACTGGAACATCCAGACAGTAAGGCATTACAATAATCCAACCTAGAGGTAACAAAAGCATGAACTAATTTTTCTGCATCATGAATTGACATCATATTTCTTATCTTAGCAATATTTCTAAGATGGAAGAAGGCTACCCTAGTGATATTATCTCATTAGCTTCAAACAAAAGACAAGAGTCAATAATCACACCAAGATCTTTTACTGCTGGACATGATGAAACAGAAAGACCATCCACAGTTACTCTGTAATCAGAAAGCTTACTTCTAGCTGCATGTGGTCCTAGTACAAGCACTTCTGTCTTGTCAGAGTTAAGCAGGAGGAAGTTAGTAAGCATCCACTGTCTAATGTCCTTTACACATTCTTCAATGTTAATAAGCTGGTGTATCTCATCTGACTTAGCTGAAACATATAGCTGTGTGTCATCCGCATAACAGTGGAAGCTGATACCATGTTTACGAATAATTGCACCAAGGGGTAGCACATATAAGGAGAAAAGCAGTGGGCCTGACAGAACCTTGTGGAACACCGAACATAACCTTAGTATGCATAGAGAAGTCACCATTTAGATCTACATACTGATAACGATTTGTCAAATAAGACCTGAGCCAGGAGAGGGCTGTTCCTTTAACACCATCAACGTGTTCTAGTCTATCAAGTAGAATAGTGTGGTCAATGGTGTCAAAAGCTGCACTTAGATCGAGTAACACCAGTATGGAGACACAACCCTGATCAGAAGCCAGTAACAGGTCATTTGCCACTTTAACCAGTGCTGTCTCTGTGCTATGATGAGCCCTAAATCCTGACTGATTCATTTCATGAATGTTATTCCTATGTAGGTATGAACATAACTGCTGTGCTACAGCCTTTTCTAGGATCTTGGAGATAAAGGGCAGGTTTTATATTGGCCTATAGTTGGACAGCTGACAGGGGTCAAGGTCCAGTTTTTTAATCAGGGGTTTGGTAACTGCTAGCTTAAATGACTTAGGCACATAACCAGTGCTAAGGGAAGAATTTATAATTTTTAGAAGGGGTTCAGTAGCTACTGGTAATATCTGCTCAAGGAAAGACGTGGGTAAAGGATCTAGAATGCAGGTTGAAAGTTTGGAAGATGAAATTAGGGAAACTAGATTAGGCCCTTGTAGGGGAGTAAAGCATAATAAGCTCTGATCAGAAATAGTTATACTGGTGCATCTCAATAAATTAGAATGTTGTGGAAAAGTTCATTTATTTCAGTAATTCAACTTGTGAAAATAAATTCAATGCACACAGACTGAAGTAGTTTAAGTCTTTGGTTCTTTTAATTGTGATGATTTTGGCTCACATTTAACAAAAACCTACCAATTCACTATCTCAACAAATTAGAATACTTCAATAAAAAAAAACATTTTTAGTGAATTGTTGGCCTTCTGGAAAGTATGTTCATTTACTGTACATGTACTCAATACTTGGTAGGGGCTCCTTTTGCTTTAATTACTGCCTCAATTCGGCATGGCATGGAGGTGACCAGTTTGTGGCACTGCTGAGGTGGTATGGAAGCCCAGGTTTCTTTGACAGTGGCGTTCAGCTCATCTGCAGTTTTTGGTCTCTTGTTTCTCATTTTCCTCTTGACAATACCCTATAGAGTTCAGGTCTGGTTAGTTTGCTGGCCAGTCAAGCACACCAACACCATGATCATTTAACCAACTTTTGGTGCTTTTGGCAGTGTGGCCAGGTGCCAAATCCTGCTGGAAAATGAAATCAGCATCTTCAAAAAGCTGGTCAGCAGAAGGAAGCATGAAGTGCTCCAAAATTTTTTGGTAAACGGGTGCAGTGACTTTGGTTTTCAAAAAACACAATGGACCAACATCAGCAGATGACATTGCACCCCAAATCATCACAGACTGTGGAACCTTAACACTGGACTTCAAGCAACTTGGGCTATGAGCTTCTCCACCCTTCCTCCAGACTCTGGGACCTTGGTTTCCAAATGAAATACAAAACTTGCTAGCATCTGAAAAGAGGACTTTGGACTACTGGGCAACAGTCCAGTTCTGGTAAGACGCCTCTGACGTTGTCTGTGGTTCAGGAGTGGCTTAACAAGAGGAATACGACAACTGTAGCCAAATTTCTTGACACGTCTGTGTGTGGTGGCTCTTGATGCCTTGACCCCAGCCTCAGTCCATTCCTTGTGAAGTTCACTCAAATTCTTGAATGGATTTTGCTTGACAATCCTCATAAGGTTGCGGTACTCTCGGGTTGGGCATTGGGTACGGGTTGGCGCGTCAGGAGCTGTGCCGTGGGGGTGGGGGGTACTGTTATGGTTGGCAAAGCTCCCCGTTGGACCACTAGGGGGCTTTCAGAAGGGGTTGTGTGTTTTGTTTGTTTATGCCATGTGTTTGTTTTAGCCCCGCCTTATCCTAATGTGTTCCCGCCTCTGTTTACCTGTTCCTAATGTTCCCATTCATTATGTTCCTTATTTATAGTGGTGTCTGTGCTTGTGTTCCTGGCTAGTCCTCGTCTTTAATGTAGTTGTGAATGTCGTTAGTATTGTCCTCGTCATTATCGTTCACCTTCGTTCTGTATTTAGTCTTCTTCCCTTATGTGTCTATGTATTCGTGTTATTACTTTCAATAAACCCCTGTCTGATGTCTATCCCCGTGTTTGGGTCTGCTCCATATTGCCTGGTACTACCGGCTCGTGACAACTTATCAGTTACTATTGTCAGAATTCTTTCATTCACAAAGATACTGTTATTTATCAGTAAAGTCCCCTGGCACATTCCCTGATGGCCTCAGCAAGTCTGAAAAAGACACTTTTCATGGAAAAAAGGGGGAACACCTTTGATATCGAAGATAATATTTTGAAAACAGCGAGCTGAATTTGTATTAGAATTTATATGATTAAATAATAGTTTTTTATAGCATTCATATACAAGTGCAATGGGAAATATTAAACAGTATTTTACAATGATACACCACCTGCACTAATAATAAATGTCTACAGCACATTCGTAGAATTCTACATTTCTGTAGAATACAGAGAAAGGGTCTAATCTAACAATGGGGGTCACAGTCCAGTGACTTCTGTGCCGGTCCCAAGCCCATATAAATAGAGAGGGTTGCGTCAGGAAGGGCATCCAGCGTAAAACATTGCCAAATTTAACCATGCAAATCGTCAGTACTCTGAATTTCAAACCGGATTGGTCGAGGCCCGGGTTAACAACGACCGCAATCGTCGCCGTCGCCCTACAAGGCGCCGGTGGAAATTGGGCTACTGTTGGTCGAAGAAATAGAGGAGGGAGGAGAGTGCACAGACAGAGAGAGAAGAGGAAAGGTAAGAGTGTAGGACTGAGAATAATAACTCTGAATGTTGGTACTATGACAGGGAAAGGTAGAGAGCTGGCTGATATGACGGAGAGAAGGAAGGTGGATATACTGTGTGTACAGGAGACCAGGTGGAAAGGTAGCAAGGCTCTTAGTATAGGAGCAGGATTCAAGCTGTTTTATTATGGTGTGGATAGTAAGAGAAATGGGGTAGGTGTGGTACTGAAGGAGGAGTTTGTGAGGAATGTTCTGGAGGTGAAGAGAGTGTCAGACAGGGTGATGAGTCTGAAGTTAGAGATTGAAGGGGTGATGTTAAATGTTGTTAGTGGTTATGCCCCACAGGTAGGTTGTGAGTAAGAGGAGAAAGAGAGATTCTAGAGTGAATTAGATGAGGTGATGGAGAGTATTCCCACGAGTGAGAGAGTGGTGATAGGAGCGGATTTTAATGGACATGTTGGTGAGGGGAACAGAGGTGATGAGGAGGTTATGGGCAAGTTTGGAGTTAAGGAAAGGAACCTAGAAGGACAGATGGTAGTGGACTTTGCTAAGAGGATGGACATGGCTGTGGTTAACACGTATTTTCAGAAAAGGGAGGAGCATAGAGTGACTTACAAGAGTGGAGGTAGGAGAACACAGGTAGACTACATCCTATGTAGAAGAGGCAATCTGAAAGAGATTAGTGACTGTAAAGTGGTAGTGGGAGAGAGTGTAGCCAGACAGCATAGGATGGTGGTGTGTAGGATGACTTTGATGGTCTGTAAGAAGAGGTCAAAGACAGAGAAGAAAACCAAGTGGTGGAAGCTGAAAAAGGAGGAATGTTGTGAGGAATTTAGACAGAAGTTGAGGCAGGCTCTGGGTGGTCAGGTAGTGCTGCCAGATGACTGGGAATCTACAGCAGAAGTGATCAGGGAGAGAGGGAGAAAGGTGCTGGGTGCATCATCTGGAAGGAGGAAAGAAGATACGGAGACTTGGTGAAGGAATGAGGAAGTTCAGGATAGTATCCAGAGGAAGAGGTTAGCCAAGAAGAAGTGGGACATGGACAGGACTGAAGAGAATAGACAGGAATACAAGGAGTTACAGCGCAGAGTGAAGAGGGAGGTGTCTAAGGCCAAGCAGAAGGCATATGACGAGTTGTACACTAGGTTAGACACTAGAGAAGGAGAGAAGGACTTGTACAGGTTAGCTAGGCAGAGGGATCGAGATGGGAAGGATGTGCAGCAAGTTATTAAGGATAGAGATGGAAGGAGTACTTTGAGGAGCTGATGAATGAGGAAAATGAGAGGGAAAAAAGAGTAGAAGCAGTGAACTCTGTGGAACAGAAAGTAAATAAGATTAGAAAGGATGAAGTTAGGAAGGCTTTGAAGAGGATGAAAAGTGGAAAGGCAGTTGGTCCTGACGACATCCCAGTGGAGGTCTGGAAGTGTCTAGGAGAGGCAGCAGTGGAATTTTTAACTTGTTTGTTCAACAGGGTTTTAGAGAGAGAGGATGCCTGAGGAATGGAGAAGAAGTGTGTTAGTGCCAATCTTTAAAAATAAGGGTGACATGCAGAGTTGCAGCAACTATAGGGGGATAAAGTTGATAAGCCATACAATGAAACTATGGGAAAGAGTAGTGGAAGCTAAGTTAAGGAAGGTAGTGGAAATTTGTGAGCAACAGTATGGCTTCATGCCCAGAAAGAGCACAACAGATGCAATTTTTGCTCTGAGAATTTTGATGGAGAAGTATAGGGATGGTCAGAGGGAGTTGCACTGTCTGTTTGTAGACTTGGAGAAAGCGTATGACAGGGTGCCAAGCGAAGAGCTGTGGTACCGTATGAGGAAGTCAAGAGTAGCAGAGAAGTATGTCAGAGTGGTGCAGGACAGTGGTGAGGTGTGCTGTAAGTCAGACAGAGGAGTTCAAAGTGGAGGTGGGACTGCATCAGGGACCGGCTCTGAGCCCCTTCCTGATTGCCGTAGTGATGGTCCAGTTGTCAGAGGAGGTCAGACAGGAGTCTCCTTGGACAATGATGTTTACAGATGACATTGTGATCTGTAGTGAGAGCAGGCAGCAGGTGAAGGAAAACCTGGAGAGGTGGAGGTTTGCGCTGGAGAGAAGAGGAATGAAAGTCAGTCGTAGTAAGACTGAGTACATGTGTGTGAATGAAAGGGAGGAAAGTGGAACAGTAAGATTGCAGGGTGAAGAGGTGAAGAAGGTACAGGAGTTTAAGTACTTGGGGTCAACAGTCCAGAGTAATGGAGAGTGTGGGAAAGAGGTAAAGAAGCGAGTGCAGGCAGGTTGGAATGGGTGGAGAAAGGTGTCGGGTGTTCTGTGTGATAGGAAAATATCAGCGAGAATCAAGGGGAAGGTGTACAGGACAGTGGTGAGACCGGCCATGCTGTATTGGTTTAGAGACAGTGTCACTGAGGAAGAGACAGGAGTCAGAGCTAGAGGTAGCAGAGCTGAAGATGTTGAGGTTCTCTTTGGGGGTGACAAGATTGGACAGGATTAGGAACGAGTACATCAGAAGGACAGCTCATGTTGGACATTTGGGGGACAAAGTTAAGGAGGCCAGATTAAGATGGTTTGGACATGTTCAGAGGAGGGAGAGTGAGTATATTGGTAGGAGAATGTTGGACATGGAGCTGCCAGGCAGGAGGCAAAGAGGAAGGCCAAAGAGGAGGTATATGGATGTAATTAATGAGGATATGAATCTAGTGGGTGCAAGTGTTGAGGATGCAGAAGATAGGGATAGGTGTAGAGAGATGATTCGCTGTGGCGACCCCTGAAGGGAAAAGCCGAAAGAAGAAGAAGAAGACAGAGAAAGGGTCTGTGAATTTGATTGGGATGACATTTAAACAGGTTGTTTAAATGAATTGAATTGAATATAATAGCAATTTTGTACATATTCAATTCAATTCAGTTTTATTTGTATAGCGCTTTTAACAAAGAGCATTGTCTCAACAGAACATAAGAAACAACAAACATACAAACAAACAGTCCTAGATGTTAAACAAAATTATCCCTAGTGAGCAACCCTGAGGTGACTGAGGTGAGTGTGGCAAGGAAAAACTCCCTTAGATGGTATTAGGAAGAAACCTTGAGAGGAACTCAAAATGGAACCCATCCTCATTTGGGTGACACCGGAGAGTGTGATATGAACAATGTCCTTTCTGTATTTATGTATAGTCAGTTGTGTGTTGCAGATACAGCATGTGTAGAATGTTATGTGTAAATTAATTAGGAGGGTGTCGTCATCTACATAGGGTTGGAAGCATTGCTTTGAATACCCCAGTCCTCACAAAGCAGAACCCAGCTGGAGCTGGTCCATCTCTGGATGCCATTGGAGCTGGCACAATCTCTATATGTCTCGGGATGGGTAGAAGAAGGGAAACAAGTGGAAAGTAATTAGCGTAGCTGCTGTTCATAATATAAGCAGGCACCGGATGATAATGTGCATTTAATCAGATGTATTGGAGTACAAGGTTATCAGATGTATTAAATGTATGCCTGGCTAAAGAGATATGTCTTTAGTCTACGTTTGAACTGGGAGACTGTGTCTGAGCCCCGAACACTGTCAGGAAGACTATTCCAAAGTTTTGGAGCTAAATACGAAAACGCTCTACCCCCTTTTGTATACTTTGATATTCTGGGAATTACCAGAAGTCCAGAATTTTGAGATCTTAAGGATTGTAACGTGTTAGAAGACTAGCTAGATGCGTGGGCGTTAAACCATTTAGAGCCTTGTACGTAAGTAGTGCTAGTTTATAATCAATTCTAAACTTAACAGGTAGCCAGTGCAGGGATGATAATGTTGGGGTTATATGATCATATTTCCTTGACCTGGTAAGGACTCTGGCAGCTGCATTTTGGACTAACTGTAGCTTGTTTATTGAAGATGCAGGTCAACCACCTAGTAATGCATTACAATAGTCCAGTCTGGAGGCCATGAATTGATGAACTAGCTTTTCTGCATCAGATACAGATAAAATGTTCCTAAGCTTGGCAATATTTCTGAGGAGGTGGAATAAGGCTGGTTTTGTTATATCGGAAATATGATTTTCAAAGGACAAATTGCTGTCTAATATTATGCCCAGGTCTTTCACTGTCGAGCTAGTAGTAATAGAACATCCTTCTAAGTACAAATTGAATTGTGAAAGCTTTTGTGCACTGGGTTTTTGGACCAATCAGTAATATCTCTGTCTTATCAGGATTTAGTAATAGAATATTATCAGTCATCCAATCTTTAATATCTTTAACACACTCTGTTAATCTAGACAATTTAGATATTTCATCTGGTTTTGATGAGATAACTGGGTATCGTCAGCATCACAATGGAAACTAATCCCACGCCTTCTAATGATGTTGCCCAAGGGAAGCATGTATATTGAGAAAAGCAGAGGTCCTAAAACTGATCCTTGTAGGACCCCATATTTCACAGGCATTACTCCATTTAAATCTACAAAATGGTATCGATCAGACAGGTAGGATCTAAACCATTTTAATGCCTGTCCCTGAATACCTATGTGATTTCGAAAGCGATCTACGATAATGTTATGATCTATAGTGTCGAATGCAGCACTAAGATCAAGTAGGACTAATATTGAGATGCAGCCTTAGTCCGAAGCTAAAAACAAGTCATTTGTGATTTTTACTAGTGCAGTTTCTGTGCTTTGATGGGGCCTGAAACCTGACTGAAATTCTTCAAGGATATTGTTTTCCTGTAAGAAGGAGCATAATTGAGCAGACACAACCTTTCCAATATTTTAGATATAAATGTAAGGTTTGAACTGTAATTTGATAAGTCATTAGGGTCTAGTTTAGGTTTCTTAAGAAGAGGCTTAATAACTGCTAATATTTTATAAACCTTTAGCTGTATTTGAACCTGTTTTCCATTTTTCTGAAATGTAACAAATCTAAAAACTAAAACTAAAATCCAAAATCTAATAAAATATTAGTAGATTACTATAATTGTGATCTGTAGCATAAATAACACTCTGGATTTAATTCAGAAAGTGAATAATTATTTATTATGTATAAATATATAATATGTAAATCATTTTTCATTTGTGAATTTTTTTTTATTTTTTTAAAGCCTTTTTTTAGCAGCTCCAGTGTTTCTGGGGCTGATAAACTATTTGGTCAAATGGAATTTGTGCTCATTTAGCCACAAGAGCATTAATGAAGTCAGGCATTGATGTCGGGGCAAAGGGGACAGTCGGCTTTCTGGTTCATCCCAAAGGTGTTCAGTGGGGTTGATTCAGAGTCAGGGGTCTGTGAAGGCCACTTGATTTCTTCCACTCTAGCTTTGGCAAACCATGCTTTGTGCACTGGGGCATTGTCAGACTGGAGCAAGACATTCTATAGTATAAGTGCAATAAGCCTTTCCCATGAATGAATTTCATGCTAGACGTTCTAGACAATCGTGTGCTTCAAACTTTGTGGCTATGTAACGTAAGCTGAATGCAGCATAAGTTGTGGCCATGACTTAATTTTCTGGTTCTCATTCCTTAGTAAATAGTAACCATATCTTAGGCATCTTGTTCCCAGGACTTCATAGTTTCATTCGCATGCCTTATGTAGCCATAATTTACTTATGTTCACTTGTCTTACTTTCTTTATACATCTTATTAAGTTTTGATCATCACTTATCTCCTTCATACAAGATACATAAGAACACAGGTCAAGAGCTTTAGTTAATGTTGTTAAACATAAGAATTAAGAGCAAGTGTGAAGTTTGTGTCCTTGATTATGGCATGGATGTTGGTACTAGATTGGCTAGCGTGAGTATCTCAGAAAGTGCTTAAAAACATCAGCAAAGTTCTGTGGGTGGAAATCCCTTGTTGACACACACACACACACACACACACACATATATAGCAAAAAAAATGCAGGTCAGTGCATTTCATACACATTTTAATTTTTTGTTTGTTTTAAAGAAAAAAGATCGTAGATGCCTATCCCAGCATTCCATCAGGCCAGCATGCAGCATCATCTGTTCTTTGTTTCCAGTCAAAGTTCTCAAACACACAACAGCAGCAAACATCTGCCACAGCATGACCTTGTGCTTCAGCAGTAGAGCACTGAGGCCTTGTGTTGATGCTTTCTGGCATAATTACAGAACTCTCGATCCAGTGAAATCCCTGTACTTTAGAGTCCTAGTGTGTCTTATTCTGTTCTAACTGGCTCATCTGGACCATGTCGCTCATTTAACCACTGGTGGCTCAGGATTTCATCAAAAGATGGACGCATATCAGGGTCTTGATTCAGGCACCGCGTGATCAGATCTTTGCAATCTGTGTGAGCAGTGATGAGAGAGTATGAGAGAAATTAAAATGAAACTTTAAAAAAGATGCAAACATTTTGCAATTTTCTTACCTTGAGATAAATCAGAGATGCAAGGCAATTGTCCCGCGATAATCTCATCATGATCTTCAAAGGGCACGTCTCCAACAAGTAATTCAAACAGGAGTATACCCAGACTCCAGACGGTAGCAGAAACACCAAAATATTTTTGGTGGAGTATCCACTCAGGAGGACAGTATAATAGAGTGCCTGAGTAAAGAAAAAAGGAGAGAGTCATAACTGAAACCATCACAAAAAAATCCTACACTGCATGCTCTATTTGACTGTGTCCCATGTCTATACTGAACTGACCCGCATAGGTTATGAAGGGCTTGTCCGTCAGTAGGTCGCCACAGCCAAAGTCGATCAACTTCACCTCCAATGTTTCTGGATTGAACAGAAGGTTCCCGGGCTTGATATCGCGGTGAATAACTCCGCGCTCACAGCAATGACGAGCAGCTTGAACCACCTGACGCATAACCACTCGTGCCACCGGTTCAGACAATGGACCGTTAACATGGTAACAGAATTTAAAGAGGTCCATGCAGGAGTCGGGTAGCTCTATTACCAAGATTAAATGAATGGGCGTCTCGAACCACTCCAGCAGCTCCACCACTTTCTCACAGCGAGGAGGCTTGGATACCATCTCCATTAAGGCCACCTCCAGAGGCAGGCTGCGTGTCTCTCCGGGCTAAAATTACAAACAATGGCAATGGTTAGCATGGGTTTGGAGTGAACACATCTAAACTGTGAGAAGAAGAGCTGTTATAACTGAAGAAGGTTTTGGATTGAAGCTCACTAGTGTTCTAGAAATCTGCTTCATAACATTATTGTCATTTGCACTTCTCTGGAGGATCTGAGAAGTTTACTTACAATGGTGATGAATTTGGCTTGTCTTTTGAAGATACGTTTAATGGCAACCTGTTCGTATGGACAAAACAAAATTAGTCAGTTCTCTAGGCCAATGCAACCTTCCAGTTAGTAAAATCACTACTTTTTAGTGGTCAGCAAACATCTAACAGAATTACTGACCTTTTTCCCATCTTCCTTACGGACTCCATGTAGACAGTGCCAAATGCTCCTCTCCCCAGCACCTTTTCTATAATGTACAATGAATCAAGCTCACCTATTACACACACACACACACACACACAAATATCATTCAGTTGTGATTACATCACAGCATCATTATTACACCCGACTGTACATTGTGCTGAATATAAGCATCTGTAGGTAATATTACATGGTGCAAATCTAGACTATTACACTTATCTCTCTCTCTCTCTCTCTCTCTCTCTCTCTCTCTCTCTCCCCCCCCCCCCACTCACACACACACACACACCTTGATTAAGTGATTGTGAAACAGTTTCTATGGGTTGTAACATACGGTATGGTGAAGCAGGAGGCTCAGATGATTCCTGAAACTCAGAGTTACATGAGAAGAACTGCTCCTCATGCTCCTCATCATCAGAAGAGCTAGAAAGAGGAGATTGGTTTTGGAGCATTTGCTCAAGTTCCATCAGCCACTCGGGTCTTTCTCTTTTTTTATGGTGAAGCAGATTATGACAGAACTGCAAGACAGACAGGAAAATAAAACCGTTGATGAAGCCATGGCGATTGATATCTGGCACTCATATATTTTTCAAATACGAATCGTCTTGTTTACCCATATAAACATTCCCATTATATTATACAGGGGGCACTGAGGGAATCTGAAGACCGTTGTAGCGATGATATTGCAATAATCGAGCGCCTGAGAAGTAAGTCCAGCCTTGGATAGCTTGCAGGCATGAAGAAATTTGGACATCTACAACGGATACAGAAAAGTTTGTTCTTGTTATGGTTCCTCATTCAATTCAACATGAAAAAAAGAGGAACATGGAACAAAAATTTCCGACCTGGAAGTCTGGCTGGCCGAATCCTGAGGTGAGAAACAGCATGTACTCGTAGACTTCAGTCCTCTCAATCGCTTCCCTCAAGGCTGACTTGGTGACAGGCTCTCTGGAGGAAAGTAAAAAAAAACAAACAAAAAAATTCACATGAGGAAAATAAACACACACACACACACACACACACCCCGTATGTATACACAAACATAAAATACCTGTCACATCCAATCAGTTGAAATTTCCGATGTGAATCCAGCCACAGTTGTGCCACCACATAGCAGATATGTGCTGCATAGATCCACCCCCTGGAGGCTGCAAAAAAACATGCATGTGAGTCCACTGTCCACTTTATTAGGAACCCCGGTACAACTGTTTATTCAGCAGACCATTACAAGCTATGTTTCCATCAGTGCTGCAAATTTAACATTTTTCCAGAAAATTAACATGTTTCGTTTATGGGAACATGGAAAACCACCAGGAATTGAAGAAAAAAAAAAAATTGTACATACATTTGATTTTAAAAAAATGTTTATCAAACCAAACAAAAAAAGAAAAATTTATTTTATTCAGTAAATCTGTTCCCATCATAGCATAAGCACATGTTTTCTAATCAAAAAAAAAAATTATTCTCCTCAGTAGAGGGCATACTTTTTTTTCCACACTTCCATTTTGGAGATTTATATCTGGTGTTTCTCCCCCTTTTTTTTAAAGCAATATCCCAAAATTCACATACAAATATGAGGAGAGAAAACTCTGGGCCTGCATCTGCCAGATTTCAATCATTGTGCTGCTGCTGCGCGTGATTGGCCGATTGGATAATTACAACCAAATGAGCCGATGTACAGGTGTTCCTAATAAAAAGCATGGTGAGCGTGTTAATTTCAGAAGAATGGAGTGTATCTGTACCAAACTTGTTTCCCATTTCAATGATGGCATTTCTGTGTTCAGCTTCTGGAGTATTGGCGCATAAAAGACTCGCCAGAGGAAGACACCAGTCCTGCTGCTTCGCAACACGTCTGATCTGAAGCAAAAAATGTCCATTAGTCTATGTGATGCTGACAAAAAAAAAAAAAAATACACAATATAGACAGAAGGTGATGTTGATAAACTCACTTTTGAATCCTTATTCCTCAGAAATCTGTAGCCCTTAAGAGGATCGGGGCGATTTCTGCCTTCACAGCTTCCTGTAAAAGAAAAATATCTTTAAATAACACGGATATTTATTCATCCAGGACACTTTTTCTTCCAACAATTGTCCAAAATGATTTTATTGCTTATTCTTAAAAAAAAAAAAAGAAACAGAAATGTAAGAGAGTTCAAATACATTTCAAAAAATACCACACAAGCTAGCTAGATAGCTATGAGCAACAATTTAATTAGCAATTAGCACAAGCTTTCAATAAACTCCAAAAACATCCTCAAAATTCTCCTCATACGCCGGTCCGATTCGCGTTGTGTTCTATGGTGTAGTGTGAAAGAAAGGCTTGAGTCGGTTTACTGGTTCAGTGGACGTTCTTTTATAAGTTGTAAACATGCTTAAAACAAGCTAAGCTAATTTAGCCAGTTAACTTTATCTTCATTGACCTTATAAGTACAGAAGTATAGTTAATGATTAATGATTTAATGATTGCTTTTCCTGAATCGAGCTTCAAAAGCAAAAACAAAATGGACTGAAAAATTAAACAAATTTAAAAGATCTCTTCAAAGTAAAAAGCCAAGAGCTAACAGGCTAATTTAGTTAGCTACCATTCTTGCAAAGCTAGCAGGAAAATGTTTCTAGCAAACAGAAGACAATTATTTATTTATTTATTTATTTATTTATTTATTTAGACAGCATAAAGACTTACTCCGTTGTGATTACAGAAGCTTTCCATAATCAGCCAGAAGAAATAGGAATACTGTTGCTCAAGTTCATCCAGGTGTAGCAAACAGTCTTGACTTTTCCCCTGGATAGATCTGATTAGCTCGTCCTTCTGCATCTTATTACTGTAAAAGATACAGGAAAAGCTGCATTATATGGATTACTGCACACACACACACACACACACACACACACACACACACACACAATTTAAACTGATGATATGTTACAAAACCATTTAACATGTGAGAGGAGAAAGAGAGTCTCACCTCATCAGCGGGCCGAAAAACTTTAAATTCAGCCCATCAGGTATGTATTCATCTTCACTCTGTGGGACATGGGACTCCCCTGGATTCAGAGAAAGGACAGAGGAAGAAATGTTTATAATAATGCATGCTGTAAGTAAAAGATAAAAAGTTCATCACGATCTGGAGCTCAGGTTATTCAGTGTGACCTACCTGTCCTGCATGAGTGACCATCAGCTCCTTCTTCATCCTGAGGTGTTGCAACCTCTGAACAATCTGTTATCTCAAAAAGCGTGCGTCTCATCCTTGTTTTCTCGTTTTGCAAATCTACAGAACAGGGAGTTTATATGGTTAAAGCTATCTTTCATGAATTGATTTTTTTTTTTTTTTTAAAGGGATTTTTTCCCTTATATTTTTTGATTCACTTTTCATTATGGAAAATTTCTCAGCTTTTTCAGCTTTCTCTGAACTGAAAAAGAGAGAAAACATACCAGTTTATTATGTTTATTTGTTAATAATACATAACAACCGGACACCATGCTACTTTTTTTCCCCGATCCTGATATCCATGTGATTTAGTTTTGTTTAAAAATGCATTTTTACTGACAACTTCATACTTAAACCCTTAAAACTCTTTAAAAAAAATCACTGGCACTGTAAATACTATAAGTATAAAGTATAAATATAATAAAATGAATCCAATTCATTATAGGATCTGACATTTTGCTCTATTTCCTCCTATATCTGATCCACCGTCTGCTATCAGCTTTAATCTCTCAAATAAAATATTAAAATTGTGTAACGCACACAGACATAAACTCATCATTTCTATGTATCTCTAATCTGCACCGTGTTCAGCACCTGTAAAGTTTCTTACCTGTCAGTTCTCCGTAGAAGAAACCTCTTTCTCATGTGAATACTGAAGTACTTAAAGTAGAAATGAGAGTAGAAACACAGTCCCGATGATGTAATGGAAGGCCACTCAGAACTCTCTCTATGACATCACATCGTTATGGCAGCAGGAGTTCTGAATTCTATACTGGTTCTGAGGCGGAGCAGAGCACCAGTGACCAGTCTAACACTGGGCTTCTATTATAATCACTATTATACTTCACTGGGTAACTAGTCTAATCTACCTGATCATAATTACAGAAGCATATACGTAAAGAACTAATCAATCTAGCCATGGGGGTCACAGTCCAGTGACTTCTGTGCCGGTCCCAAGCCCGGATAAATAGAGAGGGTTGCGTCAGGAAGGGCATCCGGCGTAAAACGTTGCCAAATTTAACCATGCGAATCGTCAGTACGAATTTCATACCGGATCGGTCGAGGCCCGGGTTAACAACGACCGCCATCGGCGCCGTTGACCTACAGGGCGCCGGTGGAAATTGGGCTACTGTTGGTCGAAGAAGTAGAGGAGGGGGAGAGTGCACAGACAGAGAGAGAAGAGGAAAGGTAAGAGTGTAGGACTGAGAATAGGAACTCTGAATGTTGGTACTATGACAGGGAAAGGTAGAGAGCTGGCTGATATGATGGAGAGAAGGAAGGTGGATATACTGTGTGTACAGGAGACCAGGTGGAAGGGTAGCAAGGCTCGTAGTATAGGAGCAGGATTCAAGCTGTTTTATTATGGTGTGGATAGTAAGAGAAATGGGGTAGGTGTGATCCTGAAGGAGGAGTTTGTGAGGAATGTTCTGGAGGTGAAGAGAGTGTCAGAGGGGTGATGAGTCTGAAGTTAGAGATTGAAGGGGGGATGTTGAATGTTGTTAGTGGTTATGCCCCACAGGTAGGTTGTGAGTTGGAGGAGAAAGAGAGATTCTGGAGTGAATTAGATGAGGTGATGGAGAGTATTCCCACAGGTGAGAGAGTGGTGATAGGAGCGGATTTTAATGGACATGTTGGTGAGGGGAACACAGGTGATGAGGAGGTGATGGGCAAGTTTGGAGTTAAGGAAAGGAACCTTGAAGGACAGATGGTAGTGGACTTTGCTAAGAGGATGGACATGGCTGTGGTTAACACGTATTTTCAGAAGATGGAGGAGCATAGAGTGACTTACAAGAGTGGAGGTAGGAGAACACAGGTAGACTACATCTTATGTAGAAGAGGCAATCTGAAAGAGATCAGTGACTGTAAAGTGGTAGTGGGAGAGAGTGTAGCCAGACAGCATAGGATGGTGGTGTGTAGGATGACTCTGATGGTCTGTAAGAAGAAGAGGTCAGAGACAGAGAAGAAAACCAAGTGGTGGAAGCTGAAAAAGGAGGAATGTTGTGAGGAATTTAGACAGAAGTTGAGGCAGGCTCTGGGTGGGCAGGTATTGCTGCCAGATGACTGGGAAACTACAGCAGAAGTGATCAGGGAGACAGGGAGAAAGGTGCTGGGTGTGTCATCTGGAAGGAGGAAAGAAGATAAGGAGACTTGGTGGTGGAATGAGGAAGTTCAGGATAGTATCCAGAGGAAGAGGTTAGCCAAGAAGAAGTGGGACATGGACAGGACTGAAGAGAATAGACAGGAATACAAGGAGTTACAGCGCAGAGTGAAGAGGGAGGTGTCTAAGGCCAAGCAGAAGGCATATGACGAGTTGTACACTAGGTTAGACACTAGAGAAGGAGAGAAGGACTTGTACAGGTTAGCTAGGCAGAGGGATCGAGATGGGAAGGATGTGCAGCAAGTTAGAGTTATTAAGGATAGAGATGGAAGGGTGCTCACAAGTGAGGAGAGTGTACAGAGGAGATGGAAGGAGTACTTTGAGGAGCTGATGAATGAGGAAAATGAGAGGGGAAAAAAGAGTAGAAGGGGTGAACTCTGTGGAACAGAAAGTAGATAAGATTAGAAAGGATGAAGTCAGGAAGGCTTTGAAGAGGATGAAAAGTGGAAAGGCAGTCGGTCCTGATGACATCCCGGTGGAGGTCTGGAAGTGTCTGGGAGAGGCAGCAGTGGAATTTTTAGCTAGTTTGTTCAACAGGGTTTTAGAGAGTGAGAGGATGCCTGAGGAATGGAGAAGAAGTGTGTTAGTGCCGATCTTTAAGAATAAGGGTGACGTGCAGAGTTGCAGTAACTATAGGGGGATAAAGTTGATGAGCCATACAATGAAGGTATGGGAAAGAGTAGTGGAAGCTAGGTTAAGGAAGGTAGTGGAAATTTGTGAGCAGCAGTATGGCTTCATGCCCAGAAAGAGCACAACAGATGCAATTTTTGCTCTGAGGATTTTGATGGAGAAGTATAGGGATGGTCAGAGGGAGTTGCACTGTGTGTTTGTAGACTTGGAGAAAGCGTATGACAGGGTGCCAAGAGAAGAGCTGTGGTACTGTATGAGGAAGTCAGGAGTAGCAGAGAAGTATGTCAGAGTGGTGCAGGACATGTATGAGAGGAGCAGGACAGTGGTGAGGTGTGCTGTAGGTCAGACAGAGGAGTTCAATGTGGAGGTGGGACTGCATCAGGGATCGGCTCTGAGCCCCTTCCTGTTTGCTATAGTGATGGACCAGTTGTCAGAGGAGGTCAGACAGGAGTCTCCTTGGACAATGATGTTTGCAGATGACATTGTGATCTGTAGTGAGAGCAGGGAGCAGGTGGAGGAAAACCTGGAGAGGTGGAGGTTTGCGCTGGAGAGAAGAGGAATGAAAGTCAGTCGTAGTAAGACTGAGTACATGTGTGTGAATGAAAGGGAGGGAAGTGGAACAGTAAGGTTACAGGGTGAAGAGGTGCAGAAGGTACAGGAGTTTAAGTACTTGGGGTCAACAGTCCAGAGTAATGGAGAGTGTGGGAAAGAGGTAAAGAAGCGAGTGCAGGCAGGTTGGAATGGCTGGAGAAAGGTGTGGGGAGTTCTGTGTGATCAGAAAATATCAGCGAGAATCAAGGGGAAGGTGTACAGGACAGTGGTGAGACCGGCCATGCTGTAGGGTTTAGAGACAGTGTCACTGAGGAAGAGACAGGAGTCAGAGCTAGAGGTAGCAGAGCTGAAGATGTTGAGGTTCTCTTTGGGAGTGACAAGATTGGACAGGATTAGGAATGAGTACATCAGAGGGACAGCTCATGTTGGACGTTTGGGGGACAAAGTTAGGGAGGCCAGATTAAGATGGTTTGGACATGTTCAGAGGAGGGAGAGTGAGTATATTGGTAGGAGAATGTTGGACATGAAGCTGCCAGGCAGGAGGCAAAGAGGAAGGCCAAAGAGGAGGTATATGGATGGAATTAATGAGGATATGAAGCTAGTGGGTGCAAGGGTTGAGGATGCAGAAGATAGGGATAGGTGGAGAGAGATGATTCGCTGTGGCGACCCCTGAGGGGAGAAGCCGAAAGAAGAAGAAGATTTGGATACAAGTACTTTTGTACTTTAACTAAGTAGAAATTCAAATTGAGGACTTCCACTTTTACCGGACTTTACACTTTGTACTTTGTAAAGTCCGGTAAAGTGGTGTACTTTGCCCACCACTGTTAAAATGGTTTAGATCCTACCTGTCTGATCGATACCATTTTGTAGATTTAAATGGAGAGCTTTGCTTGATGGTTTGTGACCATCTATCTTCCTCTTGATGACATTCCAGAGGTTTTCAATAGGGTTCAAATCTGGAGATTGGGCTGGCCATGACAGGGTCTTGATCTGGTGATCCTCCATCCAGACTCTGATTGCTCTGGCTGTATGGCATGGCGCAACTATCCAGTGTAATGCCAGTGAAATACGAAGCCCCACAAGGATCAGTTGTAGGACCTCTGCTGTTCTCAATATACATGTTTCCCTTGGGTAACATCATTAAAAGACATGGGATTAGTTTCCATTGTTCTGCAGATCCCCAGCTATATATCTCATCAAAACCAGATGACATATCTAAATTGTCTAGATTAACGGGGTGTATTAAAGATATAAAACATTGGATGACCGATAATTTTCTATTGCTAAATCCTAATGTGACAGAGATATTAATTATTGGTCCAAAATCCGGTACACACAAGTGCTCACAATTCAACTTGCATTTAGAAGGATGTACTTTACTATAACCTCAACAGTGAAAGACCTGGGCATAATATTAAACAGCAACTTGTCCTTTGAAAATCATCTTTTCAGTATTACTAAAACAGCCTTCTTCCACCTTAGAAATATTGCTAAGCTTATTTTGTCTCTATCTGATGCAGAAAAGCTAGTTCATGCATTCATGACCTCCAGACTGGACTATTGTAATGCATTACTAGGTGGTTGTTCTGCACCTTCAATAAACAAGCTACAGTTAGTCCAGAATGCAGAGTTCCAGAGTTCTTGCTAAGTCAAGAAAATATGACCATATAACCCCAATATTATCATCCCTGCACTGACTACCTGTTAAGTTTAAATTGATTATAAACTAGCACTACTTACATACAAGGCTCTAAATGGTTTAGCTCCCACGTATCTAGCCAGTCTTCTAACACGTTACAATCTGTCACGCTCCTTAAGATCTCAAAACTCCGGACTTCTGGTAGTTCCCAGAATATCAAAGTCTGCAAAAGGAAGTAGAGCGTTTTCGTATTTTGCTCCTAAACTTTGGTATAACAGTGTTCGGGGCTCAGGCACAGTCTCCCAGTTCAAACATAGACTAAAGACATATCTCTTTAGCCAGGCATACATTTAATACATCCCATAACCTTTTACTCCAGTACATCTGATTAAATGCACATTATCATCTAGTGCCTGCTAAAATTATGAACCGCAGCTACGCTAATTCCTTTCCACCTGTTTCCCTTCTTCTACCCATCCCGAGGCATATAGAGATTGTGCCAGCTCCAGTAGACAGAGGCCAACCTTGCGAGCATTCGTAGGCATGCAGAGATGGACCAACTCCAGCTGGGTTCTGCTTCATGAGGATTTGGGTATTCAAAGCAACGATGCCAACCCTATGTGGACTTTGAGGATGACAACAACCACCTAATTAATATACACATAACATTCTACACATGCTGTATCTGCATCACACAATTGACTACACATAAATACAGAAAGGACATTGTTCATATCACACTCTCCGTTGTCACCCAGATGAGGATGGGTTCCCTTTTGAGTCTGGTTCCTCTCAAGGTTTCTTCCTCATACCATCTAAGGGAGTTTTTCCTTGTCAAGTTGCCTCAGTCATCTTGAGAGGCTTGCTCACTAGGGATAATTTTGTTTAACATCTAGGACTGTTTGCATGTTTTGTTTCTTATGTTCTGTAAAGCTGCTTTGAGACAATGCTCATTGTTGAAAGGCTATACAAATAAAATTGAATTGAAGTGAAATTGAACATCATGGAAAAAACAAAAGAAAATCGGGAAAAAGATCAGGAAGAGAATTGTGGACCTACACAATTCCGGTTGGATACAGTTTCTCCTTCCAGATGCCTGAAGGTGCCACATTCATCTTTCAAACAATTATATGCATTATATGCATTTTAAAAAGTATAAGAACCATGGGAATGTCCAGCCATCATATTGCTCAGGAAGGAGACAGGTTCTGTGTCCCAGAGATGCACACATTTCACACCAAAGCATGTTCATCAAACCCAGAACAAAAGCAAGACACCTTGTGAAGATGCCGGCTGAATCTGGTAAGAGAGTGTCATTATCCACAGTGAAACGAGTCCTGTATCATGTTGTGGGGATGTTTTGCTGCAGGAGGGACTGGTGCACTTCACAAAATAGATGGCATCATGAGCAGAGAACATTATGTAGAAATATTGAAACACATCTCAAGACATCAGCCAGGAAGTTAAAGCTTGGATGCAAATGGGTCTTCCAAATGGACAATGACCATAAGCATACCACCAAATTACTTACAAAATGGCTGAAGGACAACAAACTCAATGTTTTGGAGTTGCCATCACAAAGCACTGATCTCAATCCTATAGAAAATTTGTGGGGAGAGCTGAAAAGGCGTGTGCGATCAAGGCGGCCTACAATACTGACTCAGTTACACCAGTTCTGTCAGGAGGAATGGGCCAAAATTCCAGTAATTGTGAGAAGCTTATGGAAGGATACCCAAAACGTTTGACCCAAGTCATAGAGTTTAAAGGTAATGCTACCAAATACTAAGGAAATGTACTGTCAGTACTGGCCAGAGCAGGGCTGCTCTGTACAGATGTGTGAGGGTAATGTATGAAGGATGTAACAGTGCTGGTCAACTACACTATATGGAAGTTCTGTGTGCAATATGTAAGTCTGAAATAAACAAATGAACAGAAGAATAAAGAATGCAGAATTGCACATATATGCGCACAATACATTGGCTCATGGTGATTTGTGAGGAGTTTCATGTATATAGTTTTTACATAGAAATGATGTGCACATGTTAAAGCAGTCTTGATGTACATGATTCTATCAACCCCCAGAAGGCGGCAGGTCCACGAGGTTGGTCACCCAGCTCCACTTCACCAGCTGGCCTGATTTTGGTGTTCCACTCTCGCCTATCGGTATGCTCAAGTTTCTTAAAGTCAAGAGTGTTAACCCAGCACACGCCGGACCCATCATAGTCCACTACAGGTGACGGTGACCATCAATCTGAACATTCTTCATCTGAATGTAAACATAAATATGCTAATTCAGGCTAATTACAGAAACAAATAATGGCATTTCACACTGACACTCTGGACAAGATGTGCAGCACAAAACATGATGCCCTCTTCTGCGGCAGAATATTGCAGTCTAAAAGGTGAATTGGAGGAAATGCTCAGGGATGAAAGTACTGAGGATTTAAAAGTATAGATTTTTCAGAGTGAAAATTGAAATAAAAATTAAAGCATAGAAATGTGTAAAGATTGTGGAAAGTGAACGTATCTAGCTAAAGATTTATATACTCTGATCGGGTATTTTGCTAGGCATGATACAAAATTTTGCTGTCTGGAATATTGCAATACAGAAAACTGACAAGATGACTTTTGCTTCTCTGATGTGTATCACAATTTTTTCATTTAAGGTTCATTAATGGGGGGGGGGGCCACGGTGGCTTGGTGGTTAGCACGTTTGCCTTACACCTCCAGGCTTTTGGGTTAGATTCCCGCCTCCGCCATGTGTGTGTGTGGAGTTTGCATGCTCTCCCCGTGCCTTGGGGGTTTCCTCCGGGTACTCCGGTTTCCTCCCCCGGTCCAAAGACATGCATTGTAGGTTGTTTGGCATCTCTAAATTGTCCGTAGTGTGTGATTGTGTGAGTGAATGAGTGTGTGTGTGTGCCCTGCGATGGGTTGGCACTCCGTCCAGGGTGTATCCTGCCTTGATGCCAAATGACGCCTCAGATCGGCCCCCCGTGACCCGAGAATAGATCGGATAAGTGGTAGACAATGAATGAATGAATGATGCAAGTGGGAACCTAACTGCCTCTAAGCCTGCTTAACAAAGCTAATCAGAAGCAAGCATTATGGCATGTTTGTGAAACACAAGAATTGAAATAATTTTGTCTGAACACCACACACCTGGTAACACTCACAAACATCATCTGACATCCTACACATGCTGTATCTGCATCACACAATTGACTATACATAAATACAGAAAGGACATTATTCATATCACACTCTCCATTGTCACCCAGATGAGGATGGGTTCCCTTTTGAGTCTGGTTCCTCTCAAGGTTTCTTCCTCATACCATCTAAGGGAGTTTTTCCTTGTCACAGTCGCCTCAGTCATCTTGAGAGGCTTGCTCACTAGGGATAATTTTGTCTAACATCTAGGACTGTTTGCATGTTTTGTTTCTTATGTTCTGTAAAGCTGCTTTGAGACAATGCTCATTGTTGAAAGCGCTATACAAATAAAATTGAATTGAAGTGAAATTGAACATCATGGGAAAATCAAAAGAAAATCAGCAAAGAGATCAGGAAGAGAATTGTGGACCTACACAAGTCTGGTTGGATACAGTTTCTCCTTCCAGATGCCTGAAGGTGCCACATTCATCTGTTCAAAAAAATTATATGCAAGTATAAGAACCATGGGAATGTCCAGCCATCATATTGCTCAGGAAGGAGACAGGTTCTGTGTCCCAGAGATGCACACATTTCACACCAAAGCATGTTCATCAACCCAGAACAAAAGCAAGACACCTTGTGGAGATGCCGGCTGAATCTGGGAAGAGAGTGTCATTATCCACAGTGAAACGAGTCCTGTATCATGTTGTGGGGATGTTTTGCTGCAGGAGGGACTGGTGCACTTCACAAAATAGATGACATCATGAGCAGAGAACATTATGTAGAAATATTGAAGCAACATCTCAAGACATCAGCCAGGAAGTTAAAGCTTGGATGCAAATGGGTCTTCCAAATGGACAATGACCATAAGCATACCGCCAAATTACTTACAAAATGGCTGAAGGACAACAAACTCAATGTTTTGGAGTGGCCATCACAAAGCACTGATCTCAATCCTATAGAAAATTTGTGGGCAGAGCTGAAAAGGCGTGTGCGATCAAAGGGGGCCTACAATACTGACTCAGTTACACCAGTTCTGTCAGGAGGAATGGGCCAAAATTCCAGTAATTGTGAGAAGCTTATGGAAGGATACCCAAAACGTTTGACCCAAGTCATGAGTTTAAAGGAATGCTACCAAATACTAAGGAAATGTATGTAAACTTTGACTTTAAGAAAGTAATAAATTCTCTAAAAAAAAGATCCCTCTCTCATTATTCTGGCATTTAGCAAATAGGAATAATTTTGGTAATCCTAACTGACCTAAAACAGGAAAAGTTTAGTCTGATTTAATGTCACAGTGAGGAAAAAATGTTATCTGTCTTTTTATACAGTGTATGTAAACTTCTGGTTTCAACTGTAAAGCCAGTTAATCATTCCTCACTATGAATGCTCACCCTAGGAATAAAATGGCATGCTTCAACACCGCTTACAAGGGGGAAAAAAATTCTGTCCCTTTTGGGGGTCCAGTGTTGAATCATTTTGTTGTGTTACACTCCACAGTGGTGGTTAATGGCTGGTCATATGAAAGGTGACATTCAGGACTTTAATAATGTGTAGTTTTATTCATATATTATGTATCATATATATTATATATTAAATAAATATTTTATTTTGTTGATTATTGGGTTTAAACATTATAATTTTATTGTAGCAGTTGTACACTGTTTTACTATCAAAAATGTTTGAGATGCGTCGAATGTTTTATCTCTGTACCAAACCTACAAACCCCTTGGGACTCAAACCCCACACATTACTCATTGCACTGCTCAGCAGCAGCTAAACACAGAGTCATGATGCTTTACACACTGAAAGCCAACAGTGTTCTGATTAATTATGGATCAGATTTGTGGGGAGAAATTAATTCATTTGTTTATATTAATTGAAAATGTTTGATAAGTCAAATGGAAGGAACTCCAGTATGATGAAAAAAAGGGGGTAAAGGGTTGTTTCGTGACACCAAGTTAGTGTTGTGCGCTTCTACAATTAACAACAGCTTGTAGTTTAGTGTAAGTGACCTTTCATCTGAGGGTTTCATCAGTTTTCAAGATTATTACACAGAAGTGGTCTCCCACACGTTACACAGCATACAGATCAGAAGAGTGAATGTCAGAGTGAATTTACTGAATGTTACTGACTGACTTTCTGTTGGAAAGCTAACATATGGGAGAGAAAAGAGATAAAATACATAAATATAGCACACATTTTGGGCTCTGGAAATGCTTAAAAGGGGTTAAATGGTTTGGAATCTGCATGTTTTTCTAGGAAAAATGCTGTCAGTACTGGCCAGAGCAGGGCTGCTGGCTGTACAGATGTGTGAGGGTAATGTATGAAGGATGTAACAGTGCTGGTCAACTACACTATATGGAAGTTCTGTGTGCAATATGTAAGTCTGAAATAAACAAATGAACAGAAGAATAAAGAATGCAGAATTGCATGTGAAAAAAAATAGGACACCCCATGAAAGCCTGTGTTTTTTTTAACATAGCTAAACATACAGGCATTTGATGTTCATTTTAACAATACTGAAAGATTAAAAGTAATATAACTAAACAAATAAAAAAAAAGAAAAGTCTTTGTAAATGATTAGAACATTGTTACAGAGCATTCTGAAGGAGGCTTGCCTTATCTAAACCTCAGACCATTTAGCTTGGTTTGCTCTTAGTTGTTGCAGTGAGAAGTATCACCATGGTGAGATCTAAAGAGCTCTCTGAGGCCTTCAGAAAGAAGATTGTTGATGCTTATGAGTCTGGTAAGGGATGTAAAAAGATCTCAAAAGAATTTGTAATCAGCCATTCCACCCCAAGGGCAGACCGCAAGATGCTTAAAGACGTCTCAAAAGACTCAAAAATATCATCACGGGACCTACATCAAGCTTTTGCTACAGTTTATGCCAAAGTGCATGAATCTACAATCAGAAAAAGAACTACACAACTTTAATTATTATGGGAGCCCTGATCTAAATCCTATTGAGATCCTGTGGGGTGATTTGAAACGGACTGTGCATGCAAAAAACCCCCCAAACATCACACAGCTGAAAGAATTCTGCATTGAGGAGTGGGGGAAACTTTCTTCCAGTCCATGTCAGAAACTGGGAGATGGCTACAGGAAACGTCTCACTGAGGTTATTTCAGCCAATGGGGGAAACACTAGCTATTAGGGCACAGAGTGTCCTAAATTTTTCCTAAGGTGAAATACTCATTTTTGTTGATTTTTGTTTAATAAGTGAAAACAAAGTGATATTTTGTTGTTTACATGCAATTACATCACTTTCATCTACAGGTGCAATTTCTACAAGATCAGAAATTGACATGTTGACATTTCTTAATAAAGAACTAGTATGAAACTAATCAATCTCACTGTTGGTTATGTAAATGTCTGAAGAACATACCATGCCTTATAGAAGTCATAAAAAAAAAACAACAGGTAAATCTTATTACTCTGAATTCCCCTCGAGCCTCACTCTGTCCATTTGTATGTGAGTAGTGTGGAGTCTGTGCAGGTGTCCCTCCAGTGAGGAAATGTCCAGCTCAGTGTCACCAAACAGGTAATACTCTAGCAAAGCTTGATAAATAAATCTTTTTTGCATCAATCTGAGTTCTGCATCGACCTGTGAGAAGGAGTTCTCAGAGATTAATGTATGATGTGGGGAAAAGATTTGAATCCTTCATAAAGAAGTGAGCCTTATGTCCATTTGTATAAGCTGGCAGCGCTGGTTTCTTATTCAGGATACAAAGTTGAAGACGTCTGCGCTTCCTTCGGCATGCATCATGTTCATCATGGCATAAATCATGATGAACGTCCTGGTCCTTCCAACCACAGCACTAGAGATTTAAGAGAGAATTAAAGAAATGATATCTTCTTTATAACAGATTTTTTTGCATTGTGTAATGTGAACTGACAACAGAAACATCTGAGAAATTACTTGCATACTTAGAACAATTTGCTTGAAAATAAATAACAGAACAGCAGGATGGGACTAGTGAGGATTTAAGTGTTTTAAACATCTCTTCACAAAGCTTTTCCTCTGAGGTGAATCTTTGTCGTCATCACACCTACATACAGTGTGATGAGATGAAATAATAATTCTCCTGGACCCAAGGTCTAAGACACATGTATGACATTCACGGTGCTGACGAGACATATACAGGTGCATCTCAATAAATTAGAATGTCGTGGAAAAGTTCATTTATTTCAGTAATTCAACTCAAATTGTGAAACTTGTGTATTAAATAAATTCAATGCACACAGACTGAAGTAGTTTAAGTCTTTGGTTCTTTTAGAATATGGTGACATGCCAATCAGCTTATGTAGTTGCTTTCGGCTGCTCCCTGTTCGGGGTCGCCACAGCGGACCAACTGGTCCGCACAACAACTTGGCAAATGTTTTTTCGCCGGATGCCCTTCCTGACGCAACCCTCCCCTTTTTCCGGGCTTGGGACCGGCACTGCATCCAGTGGCTGGGGTTTTAGGCATTGGCTGGAATCGAACCCGGGCCTTTCGCATGATAGGCGAGTAACCTACCACTGAGCCACCAATCAGCTAATCAACTCAAAATACCTGCAAAGGTTTCCTGAGCCTTCAAAATGGTCTCAGTTTGGTTCACTAGGCTACACAATCATGGGGAAGACTGCTGACCTGACAGTTGTCCAGAAGACAATCATTGACACCCTTCACAAGGAGGGTAAGCCACACACATTCATTGCCTAGGGTTAGGGTTAGGGTTGGAAGCTGGGTTAGCTGGCTGTTCAGAGTGCTGTATCCAAGCATGTTAACAGAAAGTTGAGTGGAAGGAAAAAGTGTGGAAGAAAAAGATGCACAACCAACCGAGAGAACCGCAGCCTTACGAGGATTGTCAAGCAAAATCCATTCAAGAATTTGAGTGAACTTCACAAGGAATGGACTGAGGCTGGGGTCAAGGCATCAAGGGCCACCACACACAGACGTGTCAAGGAATTTGGCTACAGTTGTCGTATACCTCTTGTTAAGCCACTCCTGAACCACAGACAACGTCAAAGTCACTGTACCCGTTTACCAAGAAATGTTGGAGCACTTCATGCTTCCTTCTGCTGACCAGCTTTTTGAAGATGCTGATTTCATTTTCCAGCAGGATTTGGCACTGACCACACTGCCAAACCACCAAAAGTTGGTTAAATGACCATGGTGTTGGTGTGCTTGACTGGCCAGCAAACTCACCAGACCTGAACCCCATAGAGAATCTATGGGGTATTGTCAAGAGGAAAATGAGAAACAAGAGACCAAAAAAAAGCAGATGAGCTGAAGGCCACTGTCAAAGAAACCTGGGGTTCCATACCACCTCAGCAGTGCCACAAAAATGATCACCTCCATGCCATGCCCAATTGAGGCAGTAATTAAAGCAAAAGGAGCCCCTACCAAGTATTGAGTACATGTACAGTAAATGAACAAACTTTCCAGAAGGCCAACAATTCACTAAAAATGTTTTTTTTTTTTGGTTTTTATGAAGTATTCTAATTTGTTGAGATAGTGAATTGCTGGGTTTTTGTTAAATGTGAGACAAAATCATCACAATTAAAATAACCAAACACTTAAACTACTTCAGTCTGTGTGCATTGAATTTATTTAATACAATTTGACAATTTGAGTTGAATTACTGAAATAAACTTTTCCACGACATTCTAATTTATTGAGATGTACCTGTATAGAGTGCAACATGAATAAGAAGCATGCAGGGAGGAGCTATGAGTAACAGTGGTGTTAAGTACACAGATAGGTAGTAGAGTACAAATACTCAATCACAAAAAAGTACATTTAACATGAAAATAAGACATTATATAAACACAGGGTTCAGAGCATTAAAGTGTCAGTGCAGTAATGCTTGTAAAAGAAACCTGAGATGAATGAAATTTGAAGTGACACAGTGTGTTATAAGGTGTTAAGTCAGTAGAATATGTTATTCCTTCTTCTTCTTCTTCTTTCGGCTTTTCCCTTCAGGGTTCGCCACAGCGAATCATCTCTCTCCACCTATCCCTATCTTCTGCATCCTCAACCCTTGCACCCACTAGCTTCATATCCTCATTAATTCCATCCATATACCTCCTTTTTGGCCTTCCTCTTTGCCTCCTGCCTGGCAGCTTCATGTCCAACATTCTCCTACCAATATACTCACTCTCCCTCCTCTGAACATGTCCAAACCATCTTAATCTGACCTCCCTAACTTTGTCCCCCAAACGTCCAACATGAGCTGTCCCTCTGATGTACTCATTCCTAATCCTGTCCAATCTTGTCACTCCCAAAGAGAACCTCAACATCTTCAGCTCTGCTACCTCAAGCTCTGACTCCTGTCTCTTCCTCAGTGACACTGTCTCTAAACCATACAGCATGGCCGGTCTCACCACTGTCCTGTACACCTTCCCCTTGATTCTCGCTGATATTTTCTGATCACACAGAACTCCCGACACCTTTCTCCACCCATTCCAACCTGCCTGCACTCGCTTCTTTACCTCTTTCCGACACTCTCCATTACTCTGGACTGTTGACCCCAAGTACTTAAACTCCTGTACCTTCTTCACCTCTTCACCCTGTAACCTTACTGTTCCACTTCCCTCCCTTTCATTCACACACATGTACTCAATCTTACTACGACTGACTTTCATTCCTCTTCTCTCCAGCGCAAACCTCCACCTCTCCAGGTTTTCCTCCACCTGCTCCCTGCTCTCACTACAGATCACAATGTCATCTGCAAACATCATTGTCCAAGGAGACTCCTGTCTGACCTCCTCTGACAACTGGTCCATCACTATAGCAAAGAGGAAGGGGATCAATCAGAGCCAATCCCTGATGCAGTCCCACCTCCACATTGAACTCCTCTGTCTGACCTACAGCACACCTCACCACTGTCCTGCTCCTCTCATACATGTCCTGCACCACTCTGACATACTTCTCTGCTACTCCTGACTTCCTCATACAGTACCACAGCTCTTCTCTTGGCACCCTGTCATATGCTTTCTCCAAGTCTACAAACACACAGTGCAACTCCCTCTGACCATCCCTATACTTCTCCATCAAAATTCTCAGAGCAAAAATTGCATCTGTTGTGCTCTTTCTGGGCATGAAGCCATACTGCTGCTCACAAATTTCCACTACCTTCCTTAACCTAGCTTCCACTACTCTTTCCCATACCTTCATTGTATGGCTCATCAACTTTATCCCCCTATGGTTGCTGCAACTCTGCACGTCACCCTTATTCTTAAAGATCGGCACTAACACACTTCTTCTCCATTCCTCAGGCATCCTCTCACTCTCTAAAACCCTGTTGAACAAACTAGCTAAAAATTCCACTGCTGCCTCTCCTAGACACTTCCAGACTTCCACCGGGATGTCGTCAGGACCAACTGCCTTCCCACTTTTCATCCTCTTCAAAGCCTTCCTGACTTCATCCTTTCTAATCTTATCTACATTCTGTTCCACAGAGTTCACCCCTTCTACTCTTTTTTCCCTCTCATTTTCCTCATTCATCAGCTACTCAAAGTATTCCTTCCATCTCCTCTGTACACTCTCCTCACTTGTGAGCACCCTTGCATCTCTATCCTTAATAACTCTAACTTGCTGCACATCCTTTCCATCTCGATCCCTCTGCCTAGCTAACCTGTACAAGTCCTTCTCTCCTTCTCTAGTGTCTAACCTAGTGTACAACTCGTCATATGCCTTCTGCTTGGCCTTAGACACCACCCTCTTCACTCTGCGCTGTAACTCCTTGTATTCCTGTCTATTCTCTTCAGTCCTGTCCATGTCCCACTTCTTCTTGGCTAACCTCTTCCTCTGGACACTATCCTGAACTTCCTCATT